>MU184014.1:0-93724 GCA_016904865.1 Pissodes strobi
CGCGTGAGGTCTTCCCATGGCCTGTATGAGCCTGTTCTTCAAGAGTTCGAAGATAGGGTTTCGTTTAAAAATGTCGCGTGAAACTCGGCATTTTACTTTTCGATAGGTTGACTGGTTGACAGTAGATTTAAAATAACCAAATATAGAATAGAATATACCTAGTATGTACTTATAGATACCTACATAATATGTAACATGAAAACATAACAATCATAACATTAAGAAACAACTAAAAGGCGGCTTCTTAGTACTCCTAATTCTAGATAATATATTACAATAGCAATCTACAGCTCACTACAAAACAAGATCACGAGTCGGCCCGAACGAGTTTCGTTACTTTTTACCCTTGTCTATACGGTCTAGCGGAAAGACTCTAAGCGGTTTCGTGGTCTAGTGGTACGGTTCTGGGTTTCCAATTATGGCGTCCTGCGTTCGATTCCCGTCGGTGTTTTTTTTTTTAAATATTAAGGTTATATTTGTTTTTTTCTAAATTTGGGTTAGTTTTGGTTCATTGAGCCCTGGAGCGAGCGAAGCGAGCAGAGGGCCATGCGTGAAGTTAAGATTGACTTCGAAACTCGTTGGGGCCGATTTGTGACCTTGTTTTGTAGTGAGCTGTAGATGCTAGTACATGTTACAAAGGAAATGTATTCCTATGTAATGTAAAAAATAACATTTTGTTGTGTTAGAACTAAAAAATATAATCCATTGCTTTTTATTTAAATAGTATTTTTTGGCTTTTTGCCGAAGTTAGCATGGTATATTCTAAGCGCGTGCTTGTAAAATTCTCTACAGGTCTGGGCAAAATAAACTTTTATTTGTGACTTTTAATATGCTCAACTATAAGCCTGTTTCTAGAGTCTGTCCATGCATTTTCGCAAAGCGAAAAAATGCGTTCAGTGGCCGCGTTGAATGCTGGAATGGACGCGATAAATTGAAATATCATTAGAATATTTTTTTAATTTGTGCTGGAACTAAAAATTAAATATCATTTTTCGATGGGCGTTTTGTTTTGCGGCAAATTTGATTCTTGATTGAAAATCGGGACATTTGGCGTCCAGCTATAGGTCTTGGCAGAACGGATTAAAATGTAAAATGACCCCAAAAATCACAGATAACAACAGACACCGACAGGTCGCGACAGATCAGGCCAGGCCGCGCCTTTGAAGTTACCGACTTGCGGCGGATCGGACGCGCAATCACGGATCTTTCCAGGCGACCTCGGACGGCACCCTTCCCACGGCGTGTTGGCCCGAGCTGGCGCGGTCCGGTCTGTCATATCACGGGCCGTGGGAAGCCACCATTATGCAGAAAACCTAAAAACCTCCATATTCTATACATCGATTTCAAACAAGAAAAATTTAAGTTTTTAATTCTGTGGCGTGGACGATGTTTAATGTCGGTATATTTTAAACAGTATGGACATTATAGCTCCACGATCTGTAAATAAATCCAGGCGTGGAAATAAGATGAAGACTTTTTTTTGTAAAACTCAAGTATTTCTTAGACACTCGGTACAGATATGATGTAGCTAAGTTAGTTAGTTGTTAAAGCATAATATACCTCATAAGGATGCACTTTTAATACGATTTTCGATATTAAGACTATAAGACTAAAATATTCATGTTCTAAATAAGTATTTTCATTTTATCTTTAAAACCACGTTCCTCTCTTTGAACTAATTTCACTTTGATTTTCTATATGAACTTCTCATTTTTACAGTTTTTAAACTATTTTGCTTCAAATTTGACAATGCCAAAATAAGTCTCCCCTCGGATTTCAGTCGTCAGGAATTTGATTCTTAAAAAGTTCAAGAAAGCTGGAGCTATGCAATCTTAGTTTGCAAGTTTTCCCCTTGGACGAGTCGCCGTCTAGGTGGAAATCATCATAATTACAAGAAAATATTGCGAAAAAAACACAAGTTCTGAATTTTTTTTAAAGCAAAAAAAAAATCAGACATTATATGCAATATCCTACACGTATAAGAATAAGGTGCAATCTTTTCACGAACATATTTGCTTGCGACATATTACCATCCACTTAAGATTATAACTTATTTATATTAATAATATTATATTCTCATCGATCTCTATCGATTAAAGAACCATATGCCACTTCTCGCCATAAAAGAAGTTTAATTTTATTAAATTCATATTTTAATATATTAGATATTGTGATGTTCCTATATTATTTAATTAAGGGGAGATTTAGAGAAACCATCAGTGTACCTAATCATTTGTGTGACGTTATTTTGTCGTGATTGTTGGGGATTAAAAAATAATATTACAGATCTATCTATCTTAATCTAATCCCAAGTCATGATGACTTCGGAATAAACCGTTTCAAAATGGCGATTATATGTTTTAAGTAGAGGTTGTCTTGATATTGTTTACTTCAAATTCAAGCGAAACAAATTCTGACTATTAAAAAAATTACTACACAAATTTGTTATTTTATTTTTCAGTTTCCCTAGTTCAGAGTTTACTTTAAACTAATGACTCTTATAAAGCTTCATTTTATCTCAGTTTAAGTTATTTAAAGCGTAACCGCTACACTTTTAGGTGCATTCGGTACTCATTTTTTATACCCTCGCCCTCATTTTTGAATAAAAACTCACAAATAATATGAAGTGTTAAACGTATATTATTATTTTCTTCTGGGCTACCTCTACTGCATGCAAAAACTTTTAAATTTACATAAATTCCGCTTACATAAAATATATTGATATTAATTCTCTACAATTTGACGACATTTTATTACTATTACAAGAACCCCCGTAAACCTAGCTATTTGTAAAGTGCAACGAGGTGCAGGATTACCATGCAGAAATGCATTTAATAAAATTTATTGACAGTAATCTTGATGCGAAGTTAACAACCATGATTTGAATGTGTAGTGACCTATCTCGAAGCGCCTTTCTGGCATTTATTTGTACCACAAAGTCATATTCATTGCGTGTACCTTGTTAGATGCTAACGAGCAAAAATAGAGATGCCTCGGTTGATTCCCTGCCATTTATGGAATTGAGCATGGCAAATAGAAAATACCTACACAATAATAATAATAATAATAAATTTTCCTCAAGTATTATTAGTAAAAGTGAAAAGTCATGATATACGATTTTTACTACAATGACATAAGATATAAATATAAATATATAATAATGATATAAAGATAATATAAGTATAACCTACGACAATTTCAAAAAAGGTTGAAATATATTTAAAGGTATGGGTTTATTACACCTAAAGTCTGAGTTAAATATCTGGATAGAGATTAATTTGTAAGAATTATTTATGTATTTTAATAATAAATATAAAGATTTTTTTTAGAATTGGTAGAAATATCACTTCAGCCCAACCCTGACTTGGAAGATCAAAGTAAGTACCATTTATTCAAACATCTTACCATTAAATAATAATACATCAAAACATTTAAATATATTTATTATTAAAATAAAAAAATAATTCTTACAATTTAATATATATCTAGATACTTAACTTAACATAAGGTCTAATAACCCATACTTTTATATATGTATTTCAACCTTTTTCAATTTGACATAAAATATAGATTTGTCAGTACTTGAACGTCCAGTATATAAAAGTAATAACTTAAACTATTAATCACATTGAACCCTTATGCCAAGCAACACCTTCTAAACAAGAACTCCTGGTATCTAAATCTAAGATGGCGTCGCGCATAGGGAGCAGGCTCTGAAAATGGAAAACGTATTAACTAATATATAAACTACTTTTGTTACTTTTGACAAAAAATACATAACTACTTTATTTTTAATAGTAAATTACATGTCATTTACCAAAATAACAACAAAAAATCGTTTGGGAGCCATACGCATCACAGAAAGGAACATAATGATTATTATAATAAGTAGATTAACAATTATATGCTATGATGTAACAAATACGGACTATGGCTATTAATTTATAAAGATACAGTGGTGTATTTAAAATATATCTCGAAATGTACCCATATAAACTAAAACAAGAATACTAGGCCAATCGGCAAGTGCATTGATAGCGGGAGTATATCCGGGCAAGTGGAATAAATTTTAATCTGTTTTTCTTCGACCAAAAAGACACCTATTAATTTTGCACTCTCACACAGGTCCGGATTTAGCCGCTATGTTGAAAAAATGGCAAAAGAAAATATCTCGATTAGTATAAATTTTATAGCAAAATATGTAGTTATTAAAAATAAAGAAGAGTAAATACTCTATAAAAACGTTATACATATTTTTGGTACAACTACCTGTTCTGAAGTTACTGGGCGTCGAAATCTCGAAATCTGGATAATTCTATGAGCACTTAATAATTTTCTTATTGTAGGCACTCTTAAACGCATTCAATTGGTTTTTGGTGTTATATATTTTTATTTGGTAAAGAAATCATGTTTCCACACCACCTTACAGGTGAAGTACCCGGCGCGTTTTTTTTTAAGTGGTCCCACCATTAGGCTTCACTATGCCATCAACTTAAGTTTCTTTTGAGGTTGAAGGCTCATCAGAGTTTTTTCGCCTTTTTGATGTTACTGGTTGTTCAATATAACTCTCAATATCATCCTGAATGTCTTCAACATCTGTCTCATATTCCGGATCTGGTTCTGGTTCATAATGTGCAGAATATGTTATTGACTGGTCTATATCGATAGGAAAATACTCCTCGTAGTCTTCTGCGTCTATATCGACCACTTCCAAAGTACTCGAACAAGATTTGCCCTGGCAAAATGCACACATTACTGAGCAATACAAATCTGCTATGCGGCAGACACAACCTGCATTTACAAGAAATAAGTTTCAGTAATTCTTGGGGAGCTGCGTCTTGTAAAGCAGCAACGAGCATTAACCCATTATTTTCATTTTTTCATCCCGAATCTAAAGCTGATTTTTCATTTCCATACCATAGCTGTACCTGATTGTAAGTACGGAAGGAGTGCAAGCGAGCTGCGTCTTTGGTTGGCGAAACACTGAATTCTGTATTTATTTAAAAAATGGCAGAAATTGTTCTCCCACTTTCTCTTCCTTTGGGGATGCGTTTGAGTTTTAAATATTTATGTAGGCTCCTGTAATTCTTTTTCCTTCTGTACAACTTTAACGAATTTCATTTTTCCATGCCTGTATAATGCGGATGTAGTACCGCAGCCACTAAATGCGTCCATAATTAAAACATTCAAATTCATACTATGAGGTGCATATATTCTACTTTGCGACGAAATGAAAAACTTGCCACTTTGGGTCCCTTTTTATTTTCTCTCTACATTTGGGAACACAACAGGTTAACACCATGTTTTCAACTCACTCAACATTATTATACACAATAGTTTAAAGGTCAATGTTCTCAACTAAGCGACTCAACTTAAACCAAAGCTTAAACACACTTTAATTATTACAACAAGTACCTAAAACCACCTACAACCCTTAATCAATATTCAATAATGCTACAAATAAAAAATTATTAGGGATCCTAAGTAAAACTGAGGTAATAAAATCAAACCTTTTTGTCTGGCTGTAGCCTAAAAAATATATGTGGTTACCTAAAACTTGTTATATGTAGCGTCAAAAGGCAGTCAAAGTAAATAAGTAAGTAGTAGGTATTATTATTATAAAGCTACAAAATAAAAATCTTAAGGGATTGTTTGTTTACTTCTGGCCGACAGTATGTGAATATTAAAATTTCAGTTATTTTAGATATCACAACGTATTATCTATCAGCTCTGAAATAGATATTTGTGGAAACACACCTTGTACCCTAACTATACACTAGAAGTATTTAATTGTATGATCTAGAATAATTAAGAAGTATAGTGAGGTGTAATAAGGTTAAAAGTCTATTTTCACGAACAAAGGGCAATGTCCTTGCTTTGCAATAAATTGCCTGCTTTGTATCAATTGTTCACGGCAAATGCACAAATTTCACAATTTTAACATATTTTATATTAAAAACTTTCAGCATTTAGTTTCGGTCCCAACGGGGGTGGCCATATTAGCTACTGCTTTTCTCAGTTTCAGGGCCTTCTTGTCTAGAGGGTGTTGTGCCAAGTATTTTTCGCATGTTTTATATTGTAGCCCTTACGAAGAAAATAAAAAAATGTCCGAAAGCTTGAAGTAGCTTAAAAAAGCCTTTCCGAATCACTGTTGTTGTAAAGCAGCGATAAGATGTTAAATTGTATTAGGGTTTTGCTGCTAGCACTTTCAAAATCTTAAGAAATGTTTTAAAATTTTATTTTGAATATATTGATTCTCCCTTCGCAGGTAATAACCATAAGCAAATCTGTTTTGTACTGGATAGTACATAGATAAATGGCGTATATATTATAAAAATAAAATTGTAAAAGCAAAATCTCGGAAGACCATAAGGTTTATAGGGGAGTTTGATTTTCAATAAGTCCGAGAAGATGTCACCTGTGACCGGTTTCGATTTTTCCAGTCTCGTTCCTCAGGTTGCCAGGCACACTCCCCGAATCCAATGTTGGCCTTCCGAAAAAGAACGTGCAATTTTATTTATATAATATATAAACCAAGAAAGGCCATGCATTTTATTACATAGTATACTATCGAGTACAAAATGAATTGTGCTTGCTGCGAAGGGCGAACCAATACATTCAAAATCAATGTTTAAAAGTACTACAAGCATAGTCTGCAGAACCCTAATGTGATTTAACATCTTATTGCTATTTTACAACAGTGCTTCCCATGGAGGCTCGTTTTTCGATTGGATTCGGGCAGTGTGCCTGACGATACTTGAAAATTCGAAACCGGTCGCAAGTGGTACCTTCCCAGACCTAATTGAAAATCAAGTTGCCATATGGTACACACATAAAATGGCATAAGACACACACATAACGAGTATAACCTGTAACCTCCCATACACTTCTCAAAGACCCATGCTTTTTGACGTCTTCCGAAATGTCCACGGTCTGTCCAAATAACACCTTATCAAAACAAGGACGTTTTTATCAATTTACGTGGTTACCAACGTTAAAAAAATATATTAAGTATAGTGTAAATCAAAATATATCGTATTGGCTTTTGGATAAATAAATAAAGGAATTATCAAGCAAGATGCTTTGAAGGAAACCTGTTTACTTACAAAAAGGCCAATATCGTCTATAAAAGGATGATAAAAAGGAAAAAACGCAATGATTTTGAACATCATAATTTGGACAATGGTCAACAAGACCAATAAGAAGGAAAATATATGGTCTCTATGAAGAACATGCAGGATGATTTTACTTTGGATAAACACAAAATTAAGTTAGAGCTTCCGATTGGGCTTTAAATACCGCACAATAGACAAAAACACGTGGTAATGAAACCCAAAAATCCAAAGATTTCTGCAGCAAATTGAGAAATATAGATCAGAAGGCAGATCTATATTTTGTCTGGATAAAACATGGTTTGACACTCACGTCACAGTGTCCAAATGATGGGTTGATTCTAGTTCAAAGTACCAGATGAAAACACCTTCAAATAGAGAAATCACGGTCACACAATGCATCATGTAATAGCCACTTCAATTATCTTGACGTTTTCAATCTTAGATAACAAGCTATACTAATATTGCAAAGTGATTTACTTGCTTAGAAACAATTACGATTCTCAAATCATGAGTGCAAAGTTGAAGAAACGTTTTTACGGTCACAGTAAATATATACATACCTATTTGCATTTAATATAATATGCTTCTAGGTTATTTATTTCCCATTAAACCCGATAATAACATAGAAATTAAACAATGTGTATGTTCTTAATTATTAATTATAAATTAGGACAAACATGCAGACAGAGAGAAAAGGATGTTTTGACAATAGCACAAGAATATGTTAATTTGCTGCCTCTGATGTTAGCAATATATGGCACTCAAAGAAAGAACATGTCAAAACATATATGACACTCAAAGAAAGAACATGGTAAGACACGTATTTAACCAATTCAGAGGTTAAATCAAACATTTCTTCAAGAAGGAATAATTTATTTTCTTCAAATATTTATTATGATAACGATTGTTAATCCAATTATTGTAGTCATTAGTCATAGTAATTATTCTACGAATAGTCTTCGGGTTCGAACCTTGATGGTTTGAACCTAGGTGTTTACCTTATATTGTAAAAGCTCCGATTAGCCATATAAAACAAAGGTTTAAAAAAAATATGTCCGTGAATTTTCCTACCTTCACCTGTGAAACTTTTCAGGATCTGACTGATAGGCTAAGATCCCAATCCTCAAGTTGGTTTCAAAAAAGATAAATTTGCATCATGCACTAATTAACCCAAATTAAACCGCAGAAGCACTTCTACGCCACTTTAAAAAAAACACCAGCTTAACTTACTTTGAATTGCACGGATTTTTTTTTAAATTACAATTGAACAAATTGAAATGAAGAAACGTTAAAATAATTTTCAATACTTAAATACTTTTATATAGCAACCCATGACTGGATTTGCTTTGGAAATATCAAGAACATAATATAGCCGGTATTTTATTTAGTATTTTGGAGTAAAATACTCTCGAAAATACTCTATTAAAAAGTCGGAAATAAATATTTTTTCCGGATTAATAAATAGTTATAAATAATTATTTTTTGAAAGAAATTACATTAATTTGTTTCCAAAAATTTAAATAAAAAATGTAAAGATATTTATATTTCTCAATTAATGCTTAAACTCAAATATTCCAAAACGCGTCAATATTTGATTTTCTTCAAATAACGATATTAAATTGAAGATTGAACTTTAATATGCAATATTTTATAGCTTCTCCATCCAAACACTCCTTTGTAGAAAAGCATTCATCTACGACTTAACATATTAATAAAACATATTCAAAAAAAGAAGATATTTTATACGATCTATAATTATTGGATCTTACCATTTTTAATATCTTTACTAGATTCTGAAAATATTGTTCCTGATATTGATACATCCTATACTCACACAGACTTCATTAGAATAACATGTTCGGAATTTATATTACTTTCGCAATAGCATTTTAATTATTTTAATAATAAAAAGTTACATAATTAACATTTTTATATTGGCCTAGATGCTGGTCAATGCCATCTACCTATATGCCAATTTTCAATGCTCAAGGTCGCATCGTTCTAGCTATTGTACGCTAAAAAATCATATGTTCAAAAATCCAAAACAAATAAATTCCTACCGAAATATTTTGGCGCCAAAAATTTATTTTCGTAGTAAATAGCTATTAGCGCGTAAAACTGACCAGCCTTAATCATTTCTGGCAGGATTGTGCAGTTTTTAATAGGCGCCACTAAATTATATGTGTTTTGGAAGCAGTTCAAAAATTCGAAAAGTAACAAAGCGACCGTCAAATTGAGATGATGCTAGAGAACAGCCACATTTATTCTTTTAACAGCGATCATTTGGTCGAGAATCAGATTTTTAGCTGTCAAATGCTATTTATTATCGAGGTAAGTAAAGAAAATATTACTATTTACTAAAGACTTTAAATAACTAACCAAGACCAAAGAATTTTAGTATCGGCTGTCTGCAAATGTAAGCATGACAGAAGAAAATGTAATACAACTTTGGTGAACATCAGATGCTTCAATTTTAAAGACATTGCAATAAACAATAACGTAGCAACTAGTTTTAAATTACATATTTAACCAACCCCCCCCCCCCATTTATTGCTAAACAATACTCACACGGCCATAAAAGTTATTTCCAACATTTCTTTTAAAAGAAATTATGCACTATATGCAGCCTTTTCACATTCTACACCATTCTTCTTCTTCTTCAAGTGCCATCTCCTCTTAGAAGGTTGGCTATCATCATAGCTATTCTCACTTTTGATGCTGCAGTTCTAAACAACTCAATGGAACTACAGTTGTACCATTTTCTCAGGTTATTTAACCAGGAAATGTGCCTTCTTCCTCTGCTTCTTTTTCCCTGTATCTTTCCCTGCATAATATTCTGCAACAATACATATTTCTCTCCCCTCATCACGTGGCCCAGATATTGCAGCTTCCTTATTTTAATTGTGTTCAATATTTCCTTTTCCTTTCTCATTCTTCCCAGTACCTCCTCATTTGTTACCATGTCTACCCAACTTATTCTTAAGATCCTTCTATATGACCACATCTCAAATGCTTCCAGTCGATCACTTATATTTTTCTTACACCGAGAAAACGTAGCATCTCAATATTCTGACTCTAAGTTGCAAGTTAAGATCTCTACTGCATAACACATTTCTCATTCTGTTAAATATGGTTCTGGCTTGTCCAATTCTTGATTTAATTTCTTCAGTGTACTCATTACCATCATTGACAGTTGTTCCTAAGTATTTGTACTTACTGACTTTCTCTACTAGTTCTCCGTTGATCCATAGGTTTTCCTGTTGCTGAACTGATTTGGTCTTTTTGATATTTAAGGTAAGTCCGCTCTCCTCGCTGCTCGTCCCTACTTGATCAACCAAGCTCTGTAAATCTTCTATTGTTTCGGCAATAAGTATGGTGTCGTCTGCATACCGGATATTGTTAATGGGTATTCCATTAACCTTTACTCCCGTTGTTGTTTCCTTCAATGCTCTCTGAATGATTTCTTCCGAGTAAAGATGAAATAATAGCGGCGACAGTACACATCCTTGCCTTACACCACGTTGTATTTTTACTTCTTCTGAGAGTTCATTATCCACTTTGATATTAGCCGTATAAGTTATTTATTATTATATATCTTTCATGTCTACACCATTAGCAATTCTTAAATCTTCGAACGCCTTTTCGGCCGAAAATTAAGATATTTTTTCTTGAACTTGGACACCTGCAGGCGCCAAAATATTTCCGCAGCCATGCAGTTAACCTTTAATCAGCACCCTCTAGACTAGAAGGCCCTGAAACTAAGAAAAGTTGTAGCCAATATGGCCGCCCCAGTTGGGACGGAAACTAAATGCTGCAGAGGATATATTTCGAGTTTTTAATATAAAATATGTTTAAAATTGTGAAATTTGTGCATTTACAGTGACAATTTATACATACTAGAATACATTACACTTCCTAATTATTCTACATTATACAATTAAATACTTATAGTATAGTTTATATTTAGGGACTGATTGCTCTGGTACAAGGTGTGATCCACAAATATTTATTATAATTTCAAAGCTGATAACACCTAGTAATATCTAAAATAACTGAAATTTTAACATTCACATACTGTTTGCCTGAAGTAAACAAACAATCCCTTAAGGTTTTTATTTTGTGGGTTTATAATAATAATAATGCCTACTTACCTATACACTTTGACTGCCTTCTGACATCAGAGTTTGATTTTTAATACCTCAGTTTTACTTAGGATACCTAAACACTTTTTATTTGTAGCCTTATTGAATATTGATTAAGGATTTTAGGGTGGTTTTAGGTACGTGTTGTAATAATTAAAGTGTGTTTAAGCTTTGGTATAAGTTCAGTCGCTTAGTTGAGAACATTGACTTTTAAATAACTGTGTATAATAGTGTTGAGTGAATGGAAACATGGCATTAACCTGTTGTGTTCTCAAATGTAGAAAAGTGGATTTTTTTTTCATTTCCAAGAGAATATGAATTGAAACGGCATCGGCAGTGGGTAAATTCAATTAAGAAAAAAGAATCATTTGAACCACCCATGAATACTCCGGTAAGTTTTGTTTTTCTTTTTTATAGACAGTGGCTATATTTTTACAGATTGTGCCTAACAATACATGCACAACATATGATATTAATTAATTGTGTGATTTTTCTATTTTTTATGCTTTGCAATACCTTTGCAAAATTGACAATTTGCACGAGTTTTTTACTGTAATTTACATTCTACTAACCTTTTTAATTTTTCGAGTTCGTTCTTGACAACGGCGGCAGATTTGTTTCCTCGAAACTTCGACCGTATTTCCAGTTTCCTTTAGGTTTTTCAGCTTCTTTAGGGTCACTAAACTAACACTTGTGCTGTTTACACCCTGGAGCCAGAGCAAGCGGCTCTGATTTATGAATATTTGTAAATGAAGGTGGAGCAAAATGCAAACATTTATAGGCAAAGGGCGAACATAATATATGTTTTATATTAATATATAATATTGATAAAGCCCCTCAAGCTCACTTACACTTTATTGTTTGTCCACATGTAACCAAACCCAAACTAACCCAAACTATTAAAAATAATTTAAGTATGTAATTTTTTGAAGTCAAAATTAAAAAAACTAGTTTATATATGAATTAATACGTTTTCCATTGTCAGAGCCTGCTCCCTATCCGCGACGCCATCTTAGATTTGGATATCACACCTTCTAGTTTAGAGGGTGTTGCCGTAATATTAGACAGATATTCTTCAATATTATCCCTAATCAATCATAAATTTAAGTCTTTCTGTAAACGGAAATCACCTTTGCTTATTTATCCCTGAAACTTTTGTCCAATTGCAGTTCAATAAAAGCTATCAAATAGCTTATCGATTCTGCCGCAGCAACCAAGAAATTCCATATCTTCCACCCGTTGATTTTAGTCGATATAGTAATACTTAAAATACTACTTTTAAAATACTTTTTTCAACAACCGCTGACAATCATCCTTCCTTCTTTTAATAAAAAAGTATGACCAATCTGTTCCCAGTGAAGGAATCTTAGCTCTCTCGAGAGAGGGTTCCTAGGCACTCCATCAACCACATCTTCCTATAGTAACATGGGGTCTCGTTCCCTACCATGCAGTTGATGCAGAATCGCAATGAGCTTGAACATCTCCAGGTTGGAATTTCAATATAAAAATTTTCAGAATTGTTCTAGCTGACTGGATAGAGACTTCCGCCTCAGCCAGGCCAGTTTCTGAGTACTGCTAGCTTTTTCCTGTTAAGTTTTTGCTCTTTGTCAAAAGCACGACATGTTTTGGTCGGCTTGATCCAGAATCTCCATGACAATATTCAGTTGTGGGTAATATATATGTAGCCGTGCTTTATGGTTTAAAATATTCTTGAAAACTGCTGATGGTGTTTCTAATCTTTTAAGATTTATTTCTTTATATTCGAGGATTCTAACTTTCTAGAAAGATGCATGTCTGATCCACCCTATAAAAAAAACTTTCGAGCTAGATCAGGCCGTAAATTAAGAACTACTGAAATGGCGGCTACGATGAACTCTACAAACGCGGCGAGAAATAATTAAACAGGTAATTAAAACCGGGCAATTAATTACACGAATGGAGGCCAGGTAATTGGAGCCATTATTGCGATTCCGCAAACGCTTATCATGAAGTAATGTTCTTTGTTTTTTTTTTGCTTGGAAGCCAGTCGCTGATTTTTCAAATGCGGACTGAATTTTTCATAACGCTTTAATGCCGGTAACTCATACAGAGTGTGGCAAACAGATGAATCAGTTATTCGATATACGAGAATTTCTCTTACAAACGCATTGTCATCATGGAAATAAATAATATTCTTTATTTTCTTATTTATCAAATACTGATTAAGATTGATATCCAAACTCTTCTTTGTCTTCTTATTCAGTCATTATCTATGTACTGCTGAATGTAGGCATTTTTTAATTCCCTCCATGTATTGCGGTGCTGCCCCTTTTTGATCAAATTTTTCATTGCGATTCTTTGAAGATCATCTTATCTATCCATCATAGTCTATTTCTTGCATGGTCGACCTGTTGAATGTATATGGTCGCTAGAATACAACTCTTCTCAAGACTTTCCATGATCATTTGAAGTATGAAATTTTTATCATAATTTACTTCAAATATTAGTTAAATTGATTGGTCCAAGTAAATTAATAATTCATGCTAATATATTGAACAAACGTTAAGAGAAAAGAATAATGGACCCATATCTAAATAGGAGCACAGAGGAGAAAGAAGATTCGGATGATGAAACACATCTAGTCATTGTGTCTGATGAGGATGCAAGTAGATCTGATGTGAGCGCAAGTAATTGTACTGATTTTATAGAAGACCTTCCTTCTAAGAACTTGTAGGTAGTGAGTTTGGGATAGTTTTGGAATGTAATCTGAGTTACATAGGACAAACTACTTCCGAGACTACTTCTGATAGTTTAAATAGATTATTGGTTAGATTTACTATTCTTCTATAAATGTTATCAAGTCTGAAATATCTATAATCGGAACAAAATCCAGCTTGTTTCTGTTAAAATCACCCATGACATCACTACAATTCAATTTACTTTAATAACAAAGTGGTTCGCAAATGCGAAGATGGTAAAGATACTTTTTCTAGTTTAATTACCTTTCTAATCCTGAAGCAGTCTTGAGGAAAATGCTCATCGGTTTAAAACATTTTGTCATAAATCTTATGACAAAATTTGAACCTGACAAAATGGAATCCATATGTCGACTTTTCCTGTTTAATCCAAACACGTATGGAACTCGGTATGGAAAATATTGCGAGAACGTTCCAGCCTCGACCCAAAAACTCAAGTTCATAAAGATCGCATGAAGTGCTCTTTATATAAAATAAATTGCCAAATATTTGTCAAAACAATTCGCAAAAAAGCACAATCGGTGCCCACTTGACGCGTGCTTGTGCAAACATAATGAGCGGATCGGTAGCCCTGACTGACGCCGTTTAACATTGAACCCGACTAAGTTATGTAGGGGGTCTCCTTTGTTCAATATCAACACCCACATGTGTTATGCTAGTAATTGTTATGGGGAATTCAATAAATATGCTCTACGTGCTGGTAAATAAACTACCCGAGAGTAAACAAACACATCTGTATCCTTTAAGGAATATTGATCTCCGCACCATTCATATTTTCCTAGAGGTTGGAATAATAATTATAATCATAATGTTTGCATTGTTTATGTCATTAAAATAATGTTTTTGTTAAATTTCAATGTAACTTTTACTGAACTAAATTCATTCCATCATGCATACCTATATACATATGAAACTACAACTAATACAATCTTTTATTTAGCATTTAACAGAATACCCATAGGATCCAAATGTTTTTGCTCAATCCCTCTTGAATATTCATGTTGTAATACTTTTTCGATTATTAACGACTATTAAGAATATGAAAATAAAATAATGTCATTATCCATGATCCCTGATTTTGGTGATTCTGAACGTAACCGTTCCAACCGCTTTGTTCCAAGTTCAGCCGTTCGGGTTTTATATCATATTCAGCACACTTTGAAACCATATAAAGTCAGGTAATTTGCTCATATATTAAAAACAAATTTTAAAAACAACAAACAAATTAGTTGCTTGGTAGATTTTTATTAGCATCAAATAATTATTATTTGGTTAGAAACCATTTTGTTTAAATTAAATCAACTCCATTATCTAAATTGTTTCTAATATTTGTCTGGCTCATGCTTTACTTAAATCAAACAAACACGATTGGAATGGAAAGTTTGCGAATAGTTTACATCTATTTAGCATGTTCAAATACTTGTTTAGATCCGATTAATCGGAACTATCCGGAAGTCTTTTAAAAGTGTATTTCTGGCTAAACCGAAGGGAGAGAGTGGAGAGACGACAGACTATCAAAAGCCAGTTAAACCGTTTTGATTTCAACAGGCATTCAAAGAGCCCAAAACGTCACTTTTCAAACATCAATATTTTCAGAACAGTTGAAAATAGGTTAGGGTATATCGAGGGGTATATTATATGAAATATATCTAGAATTTTATGTGAAATCCAAAAATCGAATAATATACGAGGTGTTTATTTTTAAAAAATACAGCTCTTCACTGTCCAACTTTTTTGGCGCACCCTATATATTCCTAAATGTCTTCAAAATACGCGCACTTAGTATAACCATTAAATAGGTAAATACATTTCAGACCTCACATAGAACCCAACACCATGCCCACGTCCACCCACTAACCCAAACTATTCCACAAAAATATAACCAAGTAGACTTACCGTGGTATTGAGAAATGTTTGACCGCATACAAGTTCAACAATTATTCTGCAAAGAGCAAATGCAAAGACCATAAAACTCAGCAAACCATAGGCGTCACCAAAAATTTCCTACCTTTCGTAATGGTCCAGTCTAAAAGGGTCAATTGACACTGGCATACAATATATTCCCAATACAGAGTCAGGAACGAAGTTACTACTGCTAAAAGTATCAGAGAATATAACAAGAGGCTTCAACCACAGCCAAGCGGCAGGGGCAATCTTTCTAGACGTAGAAAGAACCTTCGACAGAGTATGGCATAAGCTGTACTATAAGATGATAGTAAGGGGCTACTCTGACCGGATCATCAAGATCATAAGGAGCTACCTAACAGACAGGAGAATTCATGTGAGAATTAAAGGCAAAACATCGAGGCCTAGGACACTTGAGGCAGGAGTACCGCAGAGCTCAGCCCTTGGACCGTCCCTCTACTCAATATTCACACATGACATACCTTCATTTGACGACGCGCAAATTTCATTGCATGCCGACGATACAATGATACAATTTGCCCACAACGACATAAAACGACATAAACTGGATGATAAACTGGAAGATCAAGGTCAATCAGCGCAAATCGGTCAACAGGTCATAATCCTGCAGAGGCGGAGAAAGGTTGCCATACCGCACATACGGATAGACAACATCGACGTACCTTGAAACACCGAAGTTAAATACTTTGGAGTGCACCTGGTCCGCGGCCTGACATGGAAAAGGCAAATCCAAGCGGTAAAAGACAAAACCAAACGTGCAATGGCTATGCTAAAATTGCTAAATCCCATGATGAGAAGACATAGCCAAGTGTCACTGAAGACTAAGCTCACTATGATAAAGACGATAGATAGGCCTCAACTGAGGATACAAGCTAGTCAGGAGGGCAGCTGGCGCACCTTGGTTCGTTGGGCGATCTGCGGGCAGACCTACAGAAATAACCAATAGAGGACTTGATAGTCCAAAGAGCAGAGAACCATGCCGATGAAGAACTGAGGCAAGCAGTAGATTACAATCAGACAACCCAATAAGTCGCAGATGGGTCAAACATAAAAGGTAGGAGATTATATGTGTGAGACCACCAGTGCCAAGAAGCACAACGCAGGAATGGAGTAACATCCAATCCTGCTTCTTACATCCCAACTAGGACGACACAAGAAACTAAGCGAGGCGTGATCTTAGTAATCACAGCGAGGCAACAACAATAGTAAGTTCTCCCCTCCGGCCTGCAGTAGGGGCCCCTTTACAGGTGGTATGCCTCTGATGAGTCCCACACTACCTCCCTATCAGGGGGGGGGGGGGGGTAAAAGAGCATTTTCTCAGAACACACACAAAAAAAAGCACTTAATTACTTTATTGCTTAAAGATGAAGTAACTTGTATAGCTATAGCTGAACTACATTAGTCTTGTTTTCGGCTTGCTACACTGTATTTCTGAAAAATGGCGTCAAACTTTCTTCCACGTTGTTATAAGAATACGCATGACATAAAAGCAAAAAAAAAATTATTTTTACTGTACATAATGCGCTTGTACATCAAATGCCTTCCACCACTGTTAGGAATTAAGTATCAAAATGTCTCAATATGACAGGAATTAGTGAAAGTACAATTCATAAAGTTGTTAGAGGAAGAAAGGATACAAGTAGTTTAGTCCCTCTTAAAAGATCTGTATGGAAGAAACCACAACATTGATATGAAGATGTACAAAGTGTCATAAGAAGGAAAGTTCACTCATTTTATTTTAATAATGATATCTCAACTCAACCATACATAAAGTTTTAAGTGTTGTGAAAGAAGATGAGAACTTACTCAAAATAAATAGACCCTCCCTATGGGCGAGACAAATCGAACATCGGTAATCGACAGAGCATAAATAGTGTGTTGGAGCAGACAAGATAGATATTCGAAAAACGAAGGAAAAACGGTTTTTCACTTGGATGAAATATGGCTTAATGAAAGACAATCGGTTCAAGCGACGGACGCAAGGCGTGGCGGGATACAATTATCCATAGCTCTCGCTAGGCTTGTAAACAGGCTTAAAAATACCAAACGACATAGGTTAACAATAACACATATTGGAAGTGTTAGGGGAGTTCTAAATGGTAGTTTACTAATATTTCAATCAAAATCGACTAGAGATTATTATGAGGATATGACTGCCGATGTACTTTGAAGAATACTTTCAGCAAATGATAGCATTTATTGAATAAAATTCTATTATAGTGATAGACAAAGCGCAGTCAAGAAATAAGAAATTATAAACTGGTTAATGAAGGAACAAAGAATGTGGGATTTAGCAACCTTATGGAAGAAACTGTACAACCACTTGTTATTTATTAGCCTAGAATCGTCAAACGACTCTTTTGAATTGATTGATGATGATCTCGAAATCTAAAAACGTCGTAGTTCCTTCTCCAAAGCATAATTCAAAAATATCGGTTCTTTTCAAAACTGCAAATTATTTATTAAAAGAAACATAATTCAACTTTTAATTACGTGAAATGAAGAATATGACAAAATAAAGAAATATTTTAATATTGATTCTAGTTATTCTCAACCTCCGTGGTACTATACTTGACCGAAAATGTTTCTTTTATTCATTTCTATAATTTTACCACCCTATTGTGATCCGTAAAGTATAGGGTGAAGGCACATTATGTAGAAACTACCTGAATGATTATGCAAACGTCTTTACTTATGAAATTATTGTGTCCACTCTGCACCTGCTCTGTACGGTAAAATAAAATTGGTTGTGTGTTGTCAAACATTAGACTATAGCTGAGATATCTTCATTTAATCATATTTTCATAATGGTAAAAATATCAGTCATCTGATTCCAAAGTGCTAATAAACGCATCAAAACCAGCAAAGAGAGAGCGAGTATACCGCCAATCAAATTTAATTTTATTTACCAATAACAAATTGACCAATTCTAGATTGCAACTTATGACACAAAACTCTTATAAATTGGACATTTCTTGTCATTTTGTTCTGTGGTTTACTGGTAAATTAGTTTTGTTCTTCTAATTATGACTTTTACAAGACCTGTAACATTGCATCACGTTAATGTGATCTGTCACACAGCATTTCTTCCAGCCAATTCATATGAATATAGTTTTTGATAAACTTTTGCATACCAAGGGTGATACCTCCAGAACAATATGGAGCCTATTAAAAACTTTCAATCTCGTGACAACATTAGGAACTTGACCAAGATCATTCAGTGCTATAATATTATGAGTTATATCATTGTCAACATTTAGATAATCCGTACTCTGATAATTCCTTACTAAAACTCTAGGTAGAAGCTTTTGAGCTTACTCGATTTTAATTATATTATCGGATATTGCATCCTCTATTAGGTCCTTTGAGTTCTTATAATAAACAGCTGCACAACTTTTTGTTCCATTTACGCAAACGTTCAACTCTGCGGGATTGACAGATTGCATAATAGAGTTCACAACGTCGTGATCCATATCTTTCTCGTTTGTTCTAATGAGAGCATGGTGAATCATCATTTATTTGTTTTTTAAAACACTCACTGATAAAAATGTGGAAAAAAAACCTTAATAAATATTTCTTTGCTTTTTATTTATTTGCTTTAAATAAAAATTCCTTGGATTAAACAAAATTTCTTTAGTTCAAATAATTGGGCGTGTTTGATTTTTCTTGGTTATTTCTTTGCCTTGTGATAGCAAGACTTTTTTCCATATTAAACACATATTTATTCGCTTTAAAGCTTTATAGATACGAAACCTCTCCGGTATTTAAAACAAATAAGGGTTGCTTTAAATTAAAGATTGTGAATATTGGACCAAATATTATTACTTCATCCGAGTCTCGTTCAACTGGCGCTGGCCGCGTCGACGCTTTACGCTCCTCGTGGCCTCAGTTCAGTTTTATTTCTGCTGCCGTCCTATAGGGAGATTTTATAGAGTGTATCCGCCCAAGGTCGCTATTTTTTTTAGTATTTGTGATGGAAAATACATTAATTTAGTTGAACTTAGGTCATTTGTGCCCTCATTTCATGGTAAGTTACGTTTTTATTATATTACTTAGCTAGGTACATAATTAATCGTTTGTAAATAAGAAGCGTTCTCTCATAATCAAAATGGCGTGAGTTTCACTGGTAATTAAAAATTGTTTTCTGCTGTTACTACCTAGAAATGCAGATGAATTCACTAGATATACCCCTACAATAGTGTATAACAGAACGCTTAGGCAGTTTGGCATACGATCCTGATAGAGTAGGATTTTTGCTTTTTACGTTGTACAAGTTCAATGGCGTCCTTTTCGTTCTTGTACCTACATAATATCATATGAATTGATAGGTATTTCAAAGCCCTATTTATTCAATCTGAATAAATAAATGGTTGATCCATGGAAATACAGTTTTGAAGCAAATTGCTTTTTATTTCGATTAAATCTAATAGTATTTAAAAAAAATAATTATTTTAGTTAAATGGATTAGATATACTTTTAAACAATGTAGCAGTCTATTCAAATAGCATCATGAACAACAGTAACAATTGTTTTGCTTCTATTATTTTTTGTTTTAGTTATTGTTGTTTTATTTTTAGATCAAACTATTGATGGCATCGAAGTTTTACGTAGCCTGATGGAAATCGATTTAATGTCGTCACTAACAATAGAATCGGTGAAAATCTTGTGCCATTTCCGTTCAATGCTCATTATACTGGATCTGGAGAGGTAGTTGTATGTCCTATTGGTTTAATTAAGTAAAATATTACTGCCTTTCACTATTTTTATATGATAAAATTTTTATGGACTCTAGAATTTTACTATTTTTTTTTTTTATAAAAACTAGTGAGTTACCGTTAAAATTAATAAGTAGTACACCTTATCTCATAATATGTTTATGTTCCTATCTAGTATTTAGAAAAAAATGTTTTTAGCTTATAATAATAGTTTTTTTATTATAAAAATTATTTAACTTTCAAAACCAGTGATAAGCAGAGGCAAAATAATCTGATAATATTTTTTATTCATATTTTGGGAATACTCGATTTGTTCTTTGCTTTTAATACCTTTGAATAAAAATGTTAACTTATTTCAGCTAAACCTAAATACGTCTTAAGAATAATAACAGTGTTTTTATTTTTTTTAAGCTACATAGTTGTTATAGCTTTTTTATTTGCTAATGAAACCGACTTCTAATCACTCACCTAACTAAATATCAATAATTAGTCCTTTTAGAAAGATGAACACATATTTGCAACAGCCAAAATTTTTTTTTAATTTAAGTCATCACCAACACAAACTGTAAACATTGAACAGGCTTGAGCAAACAAAAATGATTTGATTCAAATATGAGAAATTATTTCGTACAAATGCCCAAAACTTTGCTTTAAATAACCGACCTATTTAAATTAAAACAAAAAGTTTTTGGAACAAATATACCTCAGATTTCATTCAAAGCACAAAGGTTTTAGAACATATATATGATATATTTGTTCCAAAACTTTGTGTTTTAATTTAATTACGCCAAGTATTTAAACCAATGTTTTGGGTATTTGTACGAAATAATTTCTCGTATTTGAATCAAAATAATTTTATTTGCTTTAAAGTTATTTTTGTTTGATGTGAACAACGATTATAAAATCATATTGTTTGCTCGCAATAAATATTTATTTCGAACAAAGAAAATCTGAAAAATAAATCAAAGAAATATTATTTTTTATTCAAACAAATATTTGTTTGGCCATTAGCAAACAAATATTTGCTTGAATAAACTCCATTTTTATTTGGATCAAATATTTTTTTTTTCAGTGCTGTTATTAATTGAGTTTAGCTGACCCAATGGATGAATTGGCATTGCAATCCTATCTTCTAAGTCAGTAACTTTAGATTTTAGAAGACAATTTGAATAGATTTCGGCAATCATTTTCTTGATTAAATTTTTCTCGCTTTGCAGACACTCAAATTCTATTTCTTTGATATGAAGTGTGACAATTTCACTGCAGTTATTTTCCTTTACACTTTTGCAAATAAACAATGATAGTTTATGCGGCACATGCTGTCTACAAAATATAATGTCGTTTCTAACTATAAGTTATATAGACATCACCCTTGAAGACAGCACAAATGGGTCTTGAAATTGACTGTGTACTCTAAATTGTTTATAGGAGGGCTTTCGTCACTTAGTATAATACAATTTTACTGTTACGACCTGTATATGACGTGACGCCACGCCTTGGATGGCGTGCAGGTTATATAGCTCAGATTAAGGATCGATCTACGGAAGGAACTTCGGTAAAACAATAACGTCTACAGGTCAAAAACTGGATAAATTTACACAGTACCCGATTACTATAAGGTGCGCATGTCTTTTCGATTGAGGTATATTTTCGAATTGTTTATAGGTCTTTGATCACTGTTTTATAATATAGTTTTTTAAGAGTTGTGTTGGGTTTTATTTATGGTTGGCTCTGACTTAATTGAACTCAGCGTTTACACCGCACTCAACTACTTGACAGACTTTTCTTTGGAAATTACCTCTCTCAGAACTTTGACAAATTTATCGTAGATTCGACTTTGCTACTGTAGGTGAGTAACCCCCCAAGTAAGCTCACGCACCTGTGTGCTGCGAAACTCTGGTTTGGGTAGAAAATAAGGTTGCAGGTTAGAACCCTACGCACCTATGTGTATGCAGGGAGCTGGTTTAGGTGACAAACAAAGTCTGCCGAACTGATGGTTTGCTTGCGTATTTGTATAATAAAATGTGCTGATCGTTGCACGTTTAAGGTTTATAATCGCTTGCGTTAACTGTTCGCATTGTTTATAATTTGTCTTTAATGTTTACTTAATATTTTCCAAGTTCAAGTTCAAACTTAGAACAGGGTGATCTTTACTTAGTGCAGTTTATGCTTTTTAGTAGTTCACATATTCCCTCTCCCACTAAATGTTGGCTTGTTTTATCGTTGTCAACTAGATCAAAAAATATATTTGTTAAAATTGTTGAATGTATAAAATGGCGAAGAACTCTGTGCTTGATTGTGCGCCTTTTGGTCGGCTTGTGTTCCTGTCGAATGCAGATTTGCCAATAGACCAGGCATTTGCCTATGAAATATGAATTAGGCAGGTGCTAGCAAAAGTAAGCGTTATATTACTTGTAACCATTAAATGCTTAATGATATACAATGGGAATGGATGTATTTGTTTGATTTCGTAGACAAAATTTCGCTAGGTTGTTTTAGTGAATGTGAGGTTAAAGTAAGGTCAGAGGGGTGTGGTCAATGACCGATTTGGAAATGTACTTTTTATCATTTTGTGAAATTTAGAGGGCTTTGATATTGGAAAGAAAAGTTTTATTGAAATGTTACTTAATGCAGTCCATGCTGTAGGGGAGATATGTATTACTTCCAGTGGTCTGCTGTTCGTTTTACAGGGAAATAATTATGGAAAGATTAATTACTATTTTTTAGGTCACAATTGCATGGAATAGGAATCTTAAGAGCCCCTGGAGCTGGATAGCTTTGGTATGTCCTGGTGAACTTGCTGTCTTTACAGTTGACGTATTAGTCCAAGCGTTTTCCAGTTGTCCCCTGTGATCCCATGGAACGGTTTTGTAGCAAGCACATGTTGGAGCCTGAAGTATTCATTCTTCAACAACTGTAGGTAGATAGCATCGTTCATTATTATGATTGCCTAGATTTAGTTTTATTCATGTTTAATGTCTCGTCTGTTGATAATCTTTTATATTATTTTCAGTCGCTGCCAGATATCGTGTATCTTCTGTTCCTGTTTTAATGGATGTGTTATACTTTTTTCCATCAATCTGCATACACCTCGTAATATTCAGACATCTTTTGAAATTTTATTGTTCTGAACTCTTTATTTTATCTGATTTTTTCCTTTATATACTTTGATTTCTTATGTTTTTCTGGGTATTTTGGGTCTCGGCATCCAATTCTGTCTTAGATTTTTATATTGGATATTGCAATGGAAGGGCTCCATTGGAGTCGCTATGTCGCTAATTTTTATATTAGTATAAAACAAAGCTAATCCCATTAATATTGTTTCACAAAAACGCGTAAAAGCCATATTCTGGACATCATCTCCATTTTCTCAAATTATTCAAGGGTTTGAGTGGCGGTCATGTGAATTAAAAATCTGCATATCATAGGTTCTACTGAATTTTGCCAGGTTCCAAACCCCAACATAGTTGATATCGTAGGTTAATCAAAAACAGGAAAAAATCATACATCAAAATAGGTTTTTTATTTTGACACCCAGATATAGTTAGTTTAAAATGAAAATTCAGAAGTTTCTTTCTGATGAAATAATTACGAGAAATTTTTGTGACTATTTTAATGGGGGAACCATATTAGCCAAATACCACAATTTAAATAGAAAAGAAACTCCGTGAGGAAAATTTACATCTTAATCTAACCGAAATTATGACTCAATACATACTCTAGGGAGTTTAATAGATTTAATACCTTTTTTGACGGCATCTCAACAATTTTTTTTTTTACAAAAAATGATATATTTCCTTAACTAATTTTTGTTGAAATTAATTCTTAGAAAACTTAGAATGGCTATATATTTGAATATTTTTTTCCTAAATTTTTTAACATAACCAAGTATTAGCCCATAAAGTGTACACATGTAGTAGAATGGTAGTAGTTTAACATTGGAAAAATTATCACCACTTTAACAACTTAAGAACAAATTTTTGATTTGTTTTCTGTAAATTACCATCTCGAATTTATCTTGAGAAAATACTTTAAAATTAAATCGGTACTGCAGTGCTAAAATTCTCTATTTTTTGCAATAATCCAAATACTTGTTTTTTTTCTCTCTTTTTTGTACAATTTTTAGTAACATTTGCATCTCTTAAATTATTTAAGATTTAACGTGTTTGCTGTAGTGTCTGTATTTTTTTTCTTCGAATTTATTTCGGTTCGGAAATGGTGTATTCTGTTAGTAGAAAAGATTTTTTATGGTACTCAGGAGGGTTATTTGCGAATTTATCATTACTTTTAATGAAATGCGTGCAACCTGACAAAAACGTCAGTGACGTCTACATAAGAGATTTGGTTTCAAAATGCCCACAAATTGGATCCGTTGGTAATAAAAAAAAACACAACCTAGAGTTTTGTATGAAGATATGCAGACTGAGGTTATTGGCCAGGCTTTTATAAATGCAAAGGTGACTATTGAATATATTAAGAAAGCAATGAAAATGCATATATTTTATCCTTATAAAATGAAAAATTTGCAAGAACTTGGCGACGATGATCCGGACAGAAGAATTGATTTGTGAGACCATGACAGGGAGAATTACACCCGAATTTATTAAAGGTATTTGCTGCCATAGTCATGTGAATAAACAGCACTGTCGCCACTGGTGTGACGTAATTCACACACACTCAATATCTCCAAAAAAAAAAAAAAAAAAAACGTTTGGGCGCGACTCCTAAAGGAAGTGCTCAACCAAACTATAGAACCCTAGATTGTGCATGAACTGGAAAACCAAAGAGACTTACAAGGTAATCTAAATTTGAACGAATATCAGTCACACTTCCAGCAAGATGCTGAACCACCCACACTATGCTGCTGTGACAAAAGAGTGGTTGGGCCAAAATTATACAAACCAGTGGGATCGGCAGAAGATGTACAATGGAGGGGCCGCCAAGACCTCTATGGACTTGTTTTTATGAGGATACATTAAATTACTAGTTTACAAAACCCAGCCGGCTTCACTGGAATGATAAAATTGCATCAGTGAATAATTGATGCTTGTCGCAGTATTCCAAGAGGCATTTTTCAAAAAGTTAGGGAGGAATTGGGCATATTTCTGATTATAACAAAATGAAAATCATTTTGACCTTTTAAGAAAATAGTAGAAAAATAAATAAGTATTTGCGTTATTGCAAAAAATCTAGAGTTATAGCTAGGGTTGCCAGATTTTTTTTGTTACATTAAGGGACAAAGGGCCAAAAATACGGGATTTTCTTGATTTGCCCGGGACAAATGAAACAAGACAAATTTGCTAAATTACATTATATACACCAAAACAAATGAGACAATATTTTAGCCCAGTACTCGTCAAGCTGGTGGAATGCACATACCACAGTGATATGTGGTGGAATGCTCCTCGCAAGCTTTCCGTAACCGTTTGAGTCAGCCGTTCGTGCGCGCGTTTTTGAAAGCCGCGGTACAATTAGTTGCCGTCAAATGCTCTGGTGGATCAATGGTTAGTTGCTGAGGCTGTGATACGGCGCCCTGGGTTTGTTTGTTTGTAAAAAGTTTTTTTTCTTCATTTTGGGCACGCCGATAGTTTTTGTTGGTTGCGCGCCCGTAGCGAGCGGAGGGCTATGCGTGAAGTGAAATATTAGACATTCTAAAATAGTAAACAATCCCTCTAAATAGAAAACTAAACCAAGTCATTGTGTTATTGGTCAGGCTCATAATTTACAGTCCGGCTCCAAGTCAAACAACCGATTTGTCAAGCACAGCGGCGCCGGGCGCAGATATTTTATTCTTAACCATCTACACGAGTCCTTCCGCCTCACGCATCACAATGTTTACATTTGTAATTTGTTTTTTTTAACTCACGCATGGCCCTCCGCTCGCTTCGCTCGCTCTGGAACGCCAAACAAGATTAACCCAAACTAACCCAAGGCATGCCCAGAATCAAGAAAAAAAAGGGTTTACAAACATAACCTTTAAAACACGCATGTCTTGCCGCTGGAATCTAACCCAGGCCGCCGTATCAAAAACAGCATTGAACCACTGAGCCACGAGGCCCAATGAAAGCAATTTCCTGAACCATAAAAGCATCTACTTATCAGAAATGTGTTTACGCAAGCCCTGGACTCGTCAGGCGAAAGGATTTCTGTAATGGTTAAGAATAAAATGTATGCGCGCCGGGCGTGCATTTTGTGATTGATTTTGGCTTAGACAAATTGGCATTTTGTGACACATTGCCGAAATACGGGACATCAGCTGTCCCGGCGGGACAATTAAATTTATGGCAAAAATACGGGACGTCCCGGGAAATACGGGACGTCTGGCAACCCTAGTTATAGCACTACAATAAGTGCTTTAATTTAGGCTTGTCGTCCTTTTTCATCATTACGTTTATTTTCTAATTTTCCTGACAAATGTTGCACAACCCAGTTTTATCTCATTAATTTTGGTATCGTCGAAGGGCATTTTTAATAAGCTTTCCAGAGAGGTGTCACAAGTTGTGTAGCGCCATTTAAGGTTTTAAAGTGGATGAGGATATTGCTTCCGGGGTGGGTGAGGGTGGTCTGCAAAATACCTATTTTTTTTTCTACGGCGTTTTTTGATTTATTGATATCATCTTTAATGTAGAAAATATAGCCAAAAGTAAGCTGGCGTATATCGGGTGGAAGCCATACCGGAAAAATCAACGCAACGAAAGCCCTTAGCGTGCATACATTATTTGCAAACTTTCTTTCGGTGAATGACCAATATATCGAACCATTACTAATTACTTCCAGGTTCAATCACAATTTCATCAGACCAATGCAGTTACCTAGGTATCTCGATAATAAAAAAATAAACAAATAGAAAAGTTATAATGAATTTGACATTGTCACTTTCAGTTCCACATACCGCACAGTTGCGCTTAGACAACACATCGATCACCCGGTTGAGAGACAGCTTTCAAGATCAACATCGACGTCAATTTATTAATTGAACGTCTCATACTCATAAATGATAAAATACGGTCTTGTTCACGGCCAAAGACACTTTCAAATTACGACACACTGTGCGGCTACGTAGTCGAAGTATACGAGGAACGAACATTATCGCGTGTTCTATTTGGATTTGTTTGAGATATTAATCATTATCTTTCAGTTTTCTTAATAAGATGCAACGGTTCCTATCACCCTAACTATCATAAGCAAGAATGTTTTTGTTTGAAGAAATAGATTCAATAAATTTTTTTTTCATTCTATCCGACACAACATATTTTGTGCAGGCTTCGAATATTGATTTAATATTTCCTGGTTTCTAATTTTCCACTTTACTAAAGACACAACTTATTTATTTGAATTGTTGATAATTAAGTGCACATGACTGTTGCCGAGGAAACGGTAACAAATATCTTTACGAGCCTTCGTTGAGAGATAATATCTAAAATAACAGGCTTCGTTAAAACAATTAAAATGGCAACATTGGTTGTGGCCAAAAGTAAGTCATAAAAAAATATCGGTTTCTCTGCTCTAATTTATTTTCAATCCAAATCAGAAGGAAAAAACATATTTGCCTAGCAATGTGTTATCAATATGCGATGGATAAACCCAAGAGGGAATCTACTGAGCAAGCATCATCATCATCATCACTGATTAAAACTTCTATCTTTTGGAATTATGTTTCTCATTTTTTGGAGCAGTAAAGAAAATAATTTAAAGTGCTTCCAGTCTGATCAACAGCTAAGAAAACTGGGTCATATTCGACGGAGACGAGATTCCATGCGTACAGGAAGATCACCTACCTAGACATCACCACTATGACTTCGGGTTGGCATGCATGAAGCCAAGCACAACTAGGGTTGTATAAGCGGAATTACCTAGCGGTTTTGCACTCGCGTGCCTTCTGGTGTAGAAAATGCTGTTAATATGACAACAAGCAAGAGATTTTCTTTGCAGAGAGGACATAGTACTTCGTTATCATGTATAGTTCCAGCATCATTTGTTTGGAGGCAAATAAAATTCGGAAGAAATAACCACGGCCATTCCAGAGAACTCCCCAATCGCTACCGGACTATAGATCAGCCTCCAGCCTCCAGCTAATGGTAACATTTTGTTTTTGTATAATAGCATGATATTTTCTATACCATTCACAGAAGAGGAAAAGAAACAAGAGTATTTTTCTGTGAGAAAACGAGTCTACATTGGAGTGTTTTGGTATTCTAACGAGAAAGTAAAGCGGAAAGCCCCTTTGTTTAATATGACATGAATCGATATACTAGCATGGCTAGGATTGAGATATTTCCTAATAAGATTTGGTCTGTCTGTTCCAAGAAAAATACAATCGTCTTGGGTTCTTCGTAGAAAAGAAAATAGATCAGTGTTCTCATTAGAAAAAATGCTACAGTGCTTGTAATAAAACTCACTTTTAAAAGAACTTGGTTTTTATTTCGGCTATATTTAGTTTTATGCTTGATTTTGCCAATATGCCACGTAAAAAACATATTGTGTGGAAAATGTGGGACACGAACGACAACAAATCTGTTTCATGTAAATATTGTTCGAAATGTTTCAAGTATGCAAACGTTAATAAAATTGCTGATCATATTAAAAATGCTTTGGGCAGTTACATTGCAAAAGATGGCCCTCGGGTAAACAATTTGTATGGGTTTCTGCAGGATCAGTGTCGCCAATTGTATGGTGGAAAGGTCTCTGCTTAGTCAGTTGCCTTTCAGAAGTCGCTGTACGTATATTATCAGCTCCAGTTAGCTCTGCAGCAACTGAAAAGTCATTCAGTACTTTCAGTTGGATCCACAAGAAGAAACGCAATCGTTCAACAAATACTAGAGCTGGAAAAATAATGTGAAAATTACTGCGAGAAAATTAATGTAAACCTGAAAATGAAGTTGTTGATAGTATAGATACTCAAGAAAATGAATTTGCAGGAAGCCAAAATAAAGAAAATCCAGTGAATAATGAGGGGATGACCACTAACAACGACAGTAAAGACAGTGATTAAACTGACAGTGAGATGGATATTCCAGATATGCCATATATGGATGATACCGATGGTAGTTCAATGATTAGTGGAACTGACGAGTGACTTAACTTAAGTGACTGATGTAAGATGTAATCATGTAACTAAATAATATCTTCTTCTTCTTCACGTGCCATCTCCGCGGCGGAGGTTGACAATCATCATAGCGATCCTAACTTTGGAGGCGGCTGCGGCTGCTCTGAAAAGTTCGGTTGATTTGCATCCGTACCATTCTCGCAAGTTGCGCAGCGATGATATTCTTCTCCTTCTTACACTTCTTTTGCCTTGGATTTTACCTTGTATAATCAATTGCAGCATACAGGGTTCGTAAATATCATGATATTTATTGAAAATATCAAAATATCGGATATTAACGATATATATCGGATATATATCAACAAAATGGATATAAATCAAGTTTATTGATATTTTCAGACTTTTTAAATAAAAACACGTTTAGTTTTAAAATTAATTGTTTAATATAATATCAAAAATAAAAATGCATTTTAATAAAGCAAAACAACAACGTTTTTTTAGGTTATATTTTATTTTAATGAATTATTTTAACAAATAAAGCTTAAATCATCAAAACAACGGCAAATGTCCTCGTTTTAAAAAAATACTAAATACACTAAATTCGTATGGATATAAAAAATAAATATACAAGAACTTAGGAAAAAAACAAATACATTTCTTCTAAACTAAGTGGTAAAACTAAAAATACCAGATCTTTAGTTTAATGTAATAATGTAGCCAGTGGCACATCATCTTCTGCTTCAGAATCTGTATCTGAAACAGCAGATACAATACTAAGGATTGCATCAGATCCAGATGCTTTTGTTGTCTCTGCTTCCCAGACAAAGTCCAGATTTACACCTTTATCTTTAGTATTCTGGTTAAAGTGCCTAAACAAAAACGTTAGTTTGCCAGCTTTTTCATTCCCCAGCTTATTCCTTAGTTTGCTATCAACAAATCCAAAAGTCGAAAAAATTCATTCAAGGCCTGCTAAGGCTGAAAGTGTTATCAAATGCTTGCTGCACATATCCAGAAATCCTTCTTGGAGCTTGGCCCAGTCAAAGTACTTTTCTGGCTCAATCAAACTTACAGACTTCCACCATGTCATGGGAGGTGTCGTTTTAAAATTATTTCCAAACATATAGGAAGGAAAAGGCTTTAAGCCCGTACTTAAAGCCATTACTATAGGAATAAACTCGTCACTGATGTTCTGTAAATATTCAAATGCTAATTGCTTTTCTGCATTACTTAATTGATGTCCTTGAAATCTGTGATCCAATAAATTGGCTAAATAATGTGCTGGTGTCAAAGCCATTTCCTTTCGCTTCTTAAACTGTTTTAAAACATTTTCAGGCTGCCCCTTAAGATCCCCACCTAACTTCCTCCATATTTCAACTGCCACTGCTATTGTCGAACCATCTCGTTGCATTCTATCGAGCGCAACTGCAATAGGTTTCATTCGAAGCAAGAAATCTATTGCGTTGTTTGTGATGTTTATGTCATTGACAATTCTATAAATATTACTGTCAACTGATTCTTTATTATCTTGACAGACCTAAACTAGTATACCCCGGTTTTCCAGGTAGCATTCTATTGCATCAGTTGCAGTGTTACAACGTACTTCTTGTGGAATAACTAACCTTTTTCCGTTGGCTGCCTTATACCAGGCTGCTGGAAGATGTGTATTTCTAAAATAATTTATAACCTTAATTATATGCTCCATTAGTCCTGGAATCTGTATATCGCAAGCGAGCAAATGTAGAATATGAGCCGAACATCCATACTGAATAATATTTATTTCTGGGACGATCTCTAGCAATCTTCTCATTTTTGAGACATTTGCTGCATTATCAGTGACTAAACTTGTCACCTTAGCATCAAATAACTTTTCAGTTTCAGTTATTGCCTCAATAGCTATATCTTTTAAATAGTCAGCAGTATGTGGGTGGCCAGATGTGTCAACAGTTTTTATTAAAAAAGAATCTCCATACGCTGTCATAACGAAGCAGCAAATAATTGGTTCATTATGAACATTCGACCACCCATCTAAGGACATTGACAAATTCGTACCTTTTAGAATTTCTTTGGTTTCCTCCAATACGGTCTGATGTACTTGATCCAATAACTCGCCAGCTATTTTTCGACTTGTAGGAGGCTTACATCCAGGTCTTAGAGTATTACACATTTTGTGGAAATGGGAACTGTCCGCATGGGAAAAAGGGGTATTTGTGGCGTAAAAATATGTTGCTATTTTTAAATTAATTTCTTTTAAATACTGCGGAGATGTTGCTATTACTGCGTTGTCTTTAATAACATTTAGCTTGCTAGATGATGGTTTGTATTTTTTGTTAAGTGTCAAGTCGACATCGGATGACGTACCTACAAAAATAAATAGTCAAGTTAAACTTGCATGCTCATGGCCAGCCTACAATTAGAGACTTAAAATTACCAAAGACTTTGAGTGCCAAAAAAAACGGTTTTTCCCCGAAAAAATTGGGAAAAAAACAAAAAATCTCGGAGGTTTTGATTGTTATGAGCTAAAAAAGATGCCTACCTTGTCTATCAATCGAGGTCTGCAGATTTTCCACAGGGACACTTTTTTGTTTCTGGATTGGCTCTTTTCGGAATAAATTTGTGGGCCCCTCTGTACTTTGAGAAGAAGTTTGAAAAGCATCGTTTTCTTCAGTGATATTATCTCTTATGATTTGTCGTACTTACATATCATGTTATGTTTAATTAATATCTGTGGTATACCCTGCATTTCAGCTCCACAGGTTTTGCATTTTGCCCATTTACCAGTATTTTTTTCTTTTGATTGGCAATGAAAATGCTGCCATATGGGATGTTTGTCTCTAGGCATGTTGATTATGTAAGCAATATATCATAAATCTTCAACTAGATTATATTTTTCCTCATAACTTGCTTTAATGAATCGCCGAAGTCAAATGTTCTATAATAAGCGACCTCGAAATCTCAACTGCACGCGGCACCCGTAAGGGAATCACACGAGATCGAGCATGTAAATCCCCGACGGACGCAACCGGCATCATACGTCGTTGCCGTTTAATGATGCAGTGTAGCCAATTTATCGCGGAAAATTAATAATTTTTTCGTCTTTGATATATATCACGAATTTTGATATTTATTGAAGTGAAAATATCATGATTTATATCGTGATATATATCATGATATATATCACTTGATATATATCAGCGAACCCTGAATTGGTATATCTCTCTCCCCGTATAAAGTCTCCCAGGTATTGCGGCTTTCTAGTTTTAATGAGTTCTACAATCTCCAGCTCCTTGTTCATTCTCTTCATGACTTCGTTGTTTGTCACGTGTTCCGTCCATGCATGATATTTTTAGGATTCTTCTATACACTCACATTTCAAAAGACTCAAGTTTCTTTACAGTTGCTGCGTTCAGGATCCAGGCCTCCATTCCATAGAGCAAAGTCGAAAAGACATAACACCTTGCTTTTCTGATTCTCAGATCCAGCTTCAAATCCCTTGTACAGAACACTCTTCTCGTTTTATTAAAGTTTATTCGTGCTTTTTCTATGCGTATTTTAATTTCCTTAGAGTAGTCGTTGGTAGAGTTGATCATTGTGCCTGGATATCTGTAGCTGTCTACCTGTTCAAGAGTCCTGTTGTTAATTGTTAGAGTCTCATTATTGTTCTGATTTTTTGTTATCTTCATAAATTTCGTTTTTTTTTTTTTTTTGACGTTTATTGTAAGCCCATTTTCCTAACCGCATTCAACTATTTTGTTCATTAGTCTCTGAAGATCCTCTAGACTGTCTGCAAATTTTACTGTATCGTCTGCGTATCTGATGTTGTTAATCGGTGTTCCATTGACCTTAATACCAGCTATTTCTCCCTCAAGCGCTTTTTTCAGGATTGCTTCAGAGTATGCGTTGAAAAGTACATCCTTGTCTAACTCCTCTTCTAATTTCGAACTCTTCTGACATTTGTTCGTTAATGCGTACCTTTGCCCGTTGTTTAGAATATATATTTGATATGATCCAGAGATCGTTATGGTATATCTGTTTCGTTTTAAGGACCTTCATTAATTGATCGTGTCGGGCTTTGTCGAAGGCCTTGTTATAATCTATGAAACATGCGTATATGTCCTGGTTAACGTCCAAGCATCTTTGGATTAATGCGTTAAATGCAAAGAGGGACTCACGTGTATCCAAATTTTACGGAATCCAAACTGTGTTTCGTCTATATCCATGTCCAGCTTTTGGTATATTCGATTGTAGATTATCTTTAGAAACAGTTTTAAAGTATGGGACATCAAACTAATGACCATTACATTCCCTAGCGTTTGTCTTTTTAGGGAGACAAATAAAAGTTGGGAGTAACCAATTGTTGGGTATGACACACGAATGGTAAATTCTATTAAAGAACCTCACCAGAATATCCATATGCCTCTCTTCTATAATTTAAAATATATCGACAGGAAGTTCATCAGGCCCAGGACTTTTTCCATTCGTTGTTATTTTTAGTGCATGCACTATTTCTTCCTTGGTGATTTCTGGACTTGTTCCTTTTGCGTCGAGAGCTATGTGTTCTAGCGTTCCTCTCTCGTCCTCGAATAATTCCTCAATGTACTCTTTCCAGCTTTCCATCTTCTTTTTGGTCTCCAATAAATTCTTGTCATTTTTATCCTTAGCCAGTAATGCTGTACTCTGATTTATCTGTTATAGGCCTGCGATCTCCTTGACCTTTTTATGTAAATTAAATAGGTCGTACTTGTTTTGAAGGTCTTTAATTTGTTTGCATTTCCCTTATCTTTTTTCTGATCTCGCTACTAATCTGTTTATGTTTGTGGCTATCTTTGTTCTTGGTTTGTATTCGTTGTTCCATCATGTTTAATATATCGTCATTCATCCAGTTCTTGTTTTTCTTACCGGAGTCTTTTAACATTTCTTTGGAAAGGTCGAGAAGGCAACGTTTTAGTTGTTTTTTCACCTCTAATCTAGGGGTTCTTTGGGTCTCTTAACACTTTTAATTGTAAGTGTGACCTTAGCGATTACTGGGTTGTGATCAGAAGAGACGTCTGCTTCAGGGTATGTTTTCACTGCCTTGATGGCAATAATATACCTAGTATCAAATACTTATCTGATGATTTTTAATAAAAATAAGTGATTTTTTATTGAAAAAACTCATAAATACCCAATTTGGGTAAATACCCGGGTAAAAACCCAAGGTATTTATCCAAAATACATTTACCGGGTATTTACCCATCACTAAATGTTCGATGTGAATACAAGGCCAGAAAAGATAAAGGGGCCATGTTTATTGGGGTTGAATCATAAGATATCCAACTACTGACTATCCATCATATTATGTAAGGGTGTGGTGACTGTAAAACCACCAATGATTCTTTATCTTCAACATAATGAAATGGATGAATTTAGGAAAGTGCAACCTAATATCATCACGAAAGATTGAGATGTTTTTCGCGTTCTCATCACAATTAGGTATTAGTCTTTCAAATCTAATTACACAATTTGGCCATATACCTCAGAATAGTTATATTTATTTTTTCTACATATCCGCTTGATATCGATGTGTAATTCTGCAAGGATAGACTTGTCCTACAACACATGGACGACGCAACTCGTAGCCTTCGGAATAAAGAACTATAAATTACAGACTCCCTCTTTATCGATTACAGAACAATCTTAGTTTGATTGATGTTAGCACTTATGATTGTGTTAAGAGTTAAGCAAAGCGAAAACTACACATCTGTTCATATTAGCATCACCATCACCTTCGTCAGAAGACTACGAATATTCAGGTCTGAGCCACAACAGTCGAGGATGGCTTATACACTTTTGAATTCTACATATTTTTAACGCGATTTAAAAAAAAAACGTCGCCACACCTTCAGTAAATCATAGCACACGTCAAATTGAATCTTCTGGGCGATCATTTATTTATAACGTGAAAATGATCTCGTTAGTCTCGATGAAAATAAATCGCATTGAATTATCAATGTTCTTCTTAATTCATTGAGTACGCCCAATGCATATAAATTAAATAGAAAATAACATTATTTATAAACCAGTGATGTTATGTGGTTTAGTGCTAAATCGAGTTTTAAATATGAAACGAAGATTGAATATGGTACTGGAACTTGCTCTGCTTTCACGATAGTCAAAATTGCTATTCTACGGTTATGAGAAATGAATACGACCTATCGTGTATTCGACTCCACTTACTCATAGAAAATACGTTAAGCTCCCGCAAGAGATTATTGCTTTTAAGAGAAAACCATAACTGACCACTTCTTCTTCACACGATAATAATTGCTTCTTTTTCGTGAATATTGATTTAATTTTAAAATTTCACGCGTTGACGCGTTTAGATAAAATTATTTAATTGAAATAAATACAAATAATGTCATTGAATCAAGAGTTTTCTAGAGCTTGCAGAGAAATCAAAGCGAAGGAGGCATTATCGCATTATTGGAATCCCCTTTTAGTTTAACTAAAACAATTCGTTTTTATAGGGAAACTGTAGTAATATATTTAAAAAATATTACATAAAATTTGAAAATGCCAATTTAAATATCACTGAACATTTGAAGTATTTTAATTATATATTAATTTCTCAAGAATATTCATTCTTGATAAAACTTGGTACACAGGGAGACGCTACTTACAATCTAATTGACAATACCATATTTAAGCGTCCTGGGAGCGCAATAAATATAAAAATGTGAAAAGAAATGTAAGTGAGATAATTTCTATTGTTTCAGAATCTTTAAACGAAAAACAACTTCAGGAACTAGCCGATACTCTGGATTTAGATAATTCAGATATCGAGGATGATCTGCCAACGAGGGACGATGAACTTGACGAAGCGCTGGAACAGGATTTGGAAGAAGAAAATCTACCGCCCGACGATGATGGTTTTGGCCCCGAGAATGATGTCCCCCTCTCCAATTTTGTTCCAGGGAGGTCCTCCCGAATCCTGTAAATTATATTAAGTCGTTGAAAAAGCCCATAGAGTATTTTCAAAAATATATCGCCAATGACGTTTTTGCAAGCTTTTCTACGTTGACAAATATGAGATAAATAAGCTTTTTCTATTTTGGTATCATAAAGAAGTCTTTTCGATACGCAAAGTAGTGTCGAAAAGAAGCTCTTTTCGACACTACTTTTGTTGACTGGTTCCTATGATATTAACAAAATTGCTCAATGTCAAGGCTCACTAGCAAAAATTTCGACACCGTTTTGAATGAGATTCCTAATAATACAGACGTCAAAAGTGACAAGATGCCCGTCCAACTTTTGATCGCGACTTGAATAAATTAATGTTTTTCATTAAAAAATGTGCAAAATAGAAAAAATAGTATAAAATACACGTTTTAAAAGACATTTAGCGCACTCGCTCGTTAGGAAACTCCCCGCAAGCGGGTCGTTTCCTAATTTCGTGCTCGTGCGATAAAATATGGTCTTTTAAAACTAGTATCTTAATATACTATTACGGGACATTAATTGGAGACTTCTGCGATAAAAAAAAACTTTGGTTGTACAATGCTCATTGGAATCTATGCTTTACCACGTCTTCGAATGTTTTGGGCTCAAGACACTAAGGTAACTATAGTTTCGGATAACATCACAAGAAATTGCTTGTTCAAGTTACGGTCCCGTCTGTAACAATATGGTTTCCGCAGAAGAAAAGTCGAACGGTAGCCTCTGGAAAGTGAGATCTCTCTTAGATAGAATACAGAGGGGATGTCCCATGGTTTCTATTAATGAACAAATGATACCTTTTGCTGGCCAAGTCTTAATGAGGCAGTTTGTGCGTGGTAATCCAAACCCAGTAGGGCATAAAAAATTTGTCATGACTACACCCACTGGATTTCTATTTCTATACAAAGGTAGAGGCTCATCAGATGGAATCAGCGTTATTAGCACCACGAGAAAAATAAGACGTCGGGGGAAGAATGGTTTTGAAACTAACAGACACCCTTCTTCTAAAAAATGGACAGTCCGGACGATTTTCCATTTTAATGATTTTTCCGTAACAGCAGATTGGCTTGAGTACAGGGGAAATGCCAAAGCTGCCGGCTTACCTAAAAAAGAAATAATGAACTTTCTTGATTTCAAATTTTCTAATGCCAAATCACTGATCTCAAGAGGAAAAAGTCATGAAAAGTGAAGCAGAAAATGATGAACAACCAGGAAGCAAACGACGAAGCGCACAACCTATTCCTGACGAAAGGCGTCAGGGAAACACACATTTGATGGAATTCATGAAAGACAAACAAAAATCTCGCTCCAAGTGCCGTTTTTCTAACTGCAATAAACTTACGTTTGCTAAATGTAAAGCCTGCGGTATCTATTTCTGCTGTAGCGTGGAAGGAAATTATTTTACAACTCTCCATCAATAATTTTCCACTTTGTTTTTTAAAAATCCTTTTTTTTTGTATGAACATAGACCCAAAGTATCAAATATGATACATGTTAACATGTTTTTTTCAAAATGAAATACAAATCTTTGAAAAACACATCGTCTTTTGGTTTTTGCAAGTCCAAATGACGACTTTACTAAAAAATCAGCAATCAAATCGATGTGCATTATCCATGGGTCTGAAGAGGTCAATTTAGGTGAAAACCATACATGACTTCAAAAACGCAATAACATTTTATGTATTAATGCTTTTAAATGTCAATGTTCTAAATAAAAATTTGCCCCCTCAAATTTAATACTATCAAAAATGGAACATTTTGGGAAACCAATATTAAAACAGATTTTTTGGAACTCGCTGCATATAGATACACTTAAATGATTAGAAGTGAACGTAGCCGTCACTTTGTGAAATAAGCTATAAACTATGATTAACTAAATTGAACCGTTTCGACTCCTACAGTTTGAAAATCCAATAGGATAGGTAGAAAGTAAAATAACATATTTCTCGGCTTATATATTACCGGACAGGAAGGAAAACTTGGCGGTCCTTAGAAACCGGACTAGTGTTATTACTGTGTGGAACAGTATATTACAATCTGCAAATTCCAACCTATATGTTGTGATAATTTGCCGCTCATCGCAAACCGAATATAATGTGCGCCAGTTAAACGATAAACGAAGCCTCGCGATGACATTACAAACGTAGCACTGGTCTACTGTGATTGGACGTGTTCGAAATGACGATGACGAACAAACAAGAGAAAACAATTAGAAACGCCATACGTGAGATAATTGCTCACGTCATGGATATATGTGATAGAGAAGCAGAAAATAAATGTTTAGATATTCCCATTGATAATCGAGCGGAACGGGCTGCATTTTACACCGGTGTTTCTGATATAAATATTAAAAACAATCAAAAAGAACACGGTGTCTGCTCAAATTCTTCCACAACTTTATATCCTGACAAGAAAAGACCGCGATTATCCTATAAAGATAAAAAAAAAGATGATTTTCGTAGTAAATCGACTAATGCTAAATTTGACATAGACTCAAGCCACCTAAATGATTTTTACTGTAACATAGCAAATCATCGAACCAAAAATGTATCCTCTAAAGCTGACTTTTTTGAAACAAACAAGCGCGAAATTAAAGAGTTTATTTCTGAAATAAAAAATAAAAAATCTAGTGGGGACGATGAAATCTCAGCTGAGGTACTTTTGGGGTTACCTGATCCCTTCTTGCCTAAAATCTGCAACAGTGGTCCCCTTATTCAAGGGTGGTGACTCAGAAGAGCCATCTAACTTTCGCCTATTTCTTTGCTACCTACTTTGTCCAAAGCCATTGAAAAGCTGGTAAAAAAGGATCTGGAATTATCTACAATCATTTAACCTTATAACTGCTAATAGTTTAGTTTCCAAGAAGCCAAGGGCACTCATGATGTTATCTACAGTTTTCTTGAAGATGTCTATGTGGGGGTTGAATAAGGGGGCGTTCTGGCGGCGGTGTTCCGTGAACTGTCCAAGGCGTTCGATTGCGTTGATCACCAAATATTGCTGTTGAAGCTCGAAAGATATGGCTTTCGAGGCCTGGCTTTCTTGGTTTGGATCTTTTCTTGGGTGTCGATATCAGTCAGTGATATGCTCAGGAGTGAGGTCCTCATCATTAAGGGTTAGTTGTGGTGTTCCACAGGGCACTGTTTTGGGGCCTATTTTGTTCTCGCTATATATTAGTGACCTTGTTCAATTAAACATCTCTGGACACTTCATCCTTTTTGCTAATGATACCTCAATTTTATGGCGGGACATAGAGCTTGAGCGGCTGAAGCCAGCCATGATTGATGGCTTGATCATCATTGGTTGGGTTGCAATCGCCTGTGTGTGAATCTGAGTAAGATACGCATGATAGAACTTAAATGTGATCACACAAGTTTACTTTTTGATAGGGGCCTCCTTCCAGGATACCTGCAACTAGGTCCCTGGGATTTATGATTGATGGCGATTTGCACTTTGAGGACCATATACTGGCCTTAGGCAGGAAACTGTCATCGGGGTGCTTTGCTGTGAGAGCGGCTAGGGAAGAATTGGGTCAACTAGCAAGGACTGTCTATTTTTCTTTGTTTGAGTCACATCTCTGGTATGGTATACCATTCTGAGGTGTGGCTAATCGGGGCCTTTTGAACGTCTTCTCCATTCTTCAGAAAAAGACAGTGAGATTGATTGTGAATGTGCATCAAGGACAGTCCTGTGGAGCGCACTTCGACTCTGACATCTCTTTTCATTTTGGAGACGTCTTATTCCCTTATTTTTAAACGTCGCACCAGGCTGCATGGTCCTACAGTCCTACACCGCAGCATGTGACTCGCCAAGCTCATAAATTCTCCTTACCGATTCCAAGAAGTACTTTGGTGAAAAAGTCACAACAATATTATACGCGATCACAAGAGGAATAATAATATAAACCAATGATAGGACACTGATTTACTTTTCGATTCATTTTAATAAAATTATCAAAATGAGACAAAACGACCAATGCTAACTTAAAAAAATTAAATAAAATTACCGACGAGATGCAAACGCAGGTCACCCACCTAAGTGAGAGCTGGATATTAAGCCCTCGAAATACGATGGCTCGAATTTACCACAATAAGAATAACAATACAAACCATAATTTTCGTTGATCATCTTGGCTGCAGCGAGTCGAAAAGTAGAAAGTATACATTATTTCTTTAAAGTACCCAATAAAATTAAACTTAGGCCTGCAATGAAACTTTGCATCCGGGTCGAGATTCGGGTCTAACTTCCAATGGATATCAAATAGGGTAAATAGTTTTTAAATTTCTAGCACCTAATAATACCTACCTATATCATCATTTTATAGACATAAATAAATAGATTTAGATTGCCATGTTTATAGATTATTAATTTCAATGTGTCTGTATTCTTAGAACTATCGCAGAGATACCGTATGCATAATTTCCTAAAATAACTCGTAAAATAAGCTTATCTTATTAAAGCAAACATGCCCAACAAATATTATATTTTCTGTTGTTCTGCGAAAGAGAGAAAAACATAATTCCCCCTTTGAAACTACTTCACGATAAGAATCAGGTGTAATAAGTAACTAGTATTTATATATGAGTAGGTATTTACTGTTTCGAAATATGTATTATTTTGGAGTTGGCGTAAGTTTTCACTATTTTATTGCGCCAACTTCAAGATAGATCATGATAGCCGATTAGTCAGTTAGGTATTATTAGCATAAATTAGTAGACCCCTATCTGCTTCCATTTCAAAATTCCATTCTTATATGATTTATTTTTCATTATTTAAAGTATCATATTTAAGATTTCCTAATTTTTAGTTCAAATTTGCCTTCAATTCCTGAAACTCCGAAAACGTTTTCGCATTTCATTTCCTATCTTGGATAGTTTGTGCACACTCAGTTTGGTTTTAGTCTTGCATACTCAATCTTGATCTTGCTGTGAGTCTTATATTTTCTTGTACATTTTTATTTGCTTACTCGAGGTATTTTTGTTTTTTGTTTTGTAATTCTTTATTATAGTCCTGTTACCTATAAGTTTATAATTATTTATTAAATTTAAAAACCCAATTTTAGCTGAAATCGTCTGTCGCAAACTGGTCGAAGTTAAGAGACCTATTCTTAACTAACCAAAGCTACACCATCTACAGTACAACTAAAACTAGGGCATTCAAGTAAAAGAAGAATTGATATCATTTTGACAGGGTTAGTTTGAGTTAAGGTAAAATTATTTTAGATTAGCTTGGATTAAGAGTATTAATTGAAGAGCAAAAACTGAAGAAGTGAAACAATCTATAGTATTATTAAAGCAGTAAATTAATTGCATTTTTGTTGCCAAAGAGTTGATACAAAGTAACCACCGAGCTAATTCGTTTTCAACTTTTTGTAGCACTTTCGGATTACCAAGAATACTCTTGAACAGAGTCTCTTAACAGAAACTGGAGTTGCTGAAACGGATAAAAACTCATCAGCCATCTTTGCCATAATGAGCAATTCCAACTGGTATCGCCTGCACAACTATAAAATATCGTGGCTGCTTATAGGACCACTGCTAACTCAAGAATTCTTCTGGTTGTTGTCCAGAACCTTAGGAACCGAAGCTACCAGAAGCCGTTTAGAAAATTGGGTTGAATACAGGTATTCTGATACTTCAGACTACGGGGTTGAAATCAACAACAGCAGCGTAAATACTTTGAGTGTAGTTATGCTTCGAATGATACACTTAATTTAACCGATTATTAGGATACAAATTACGTTGACTTCGAACAGTCACCACTCAGAGAATAGAAAATCTTATTTTGAAAAATTTTCTTTGCTTGGCTGCTTGCAGATAACAAATTAAGAACGTGGCCTTACATATACGTACGTAAAACGCAATGTGCTTTAGAGATTTCAAAGCAAAAGTCCTACATAATTACAGTATAAGCAAATATTTTGAATGTAGTTACTACCATAAATGCTATAGACTTTAATGTTTAAAATACAATTTTGCCTCAAAATATTCCATAAAATTGGCAGAAATCGCTGCATTTCACTTGAAAAATGTCAAATTTCTCCGATCATGGACTATTTCCCCGACTTCAAATCGTTATAAATCAGGCTTCAGGAAAATAAATCTACTTGTCACAAAAAGTATATGAATCAATATGCTGAAAGTAAAATTTTACCTCGAAAGTTGCCATAAAATCGACGGAAACTACACCTAATTACTAAAAAATTTCCAAGTTTCCGATCGTGATCCATTTTTTCACTTTCAAACCGTTTTCGATGAGATTTCAGGCAACTAAATTATATTCAAACTTCTAAAAATGCCGAAGTATGAAAAAGTTTTTTGATATATTGTACTCGCAACCCTCCTCTTTAATGTACAGAAATAGAAAACCTGGACAATAACATCATTCAGGCTTTTAATACTAATATTGCCATAGAATATCTCTCCAACAGCCAACATGATGATTTCTCTGATGAGATCAAAGGCATGATCCGAGATAATAGGAGATGGCGCATATATGCAAGAAATGACAGAGAAAATTATAGAGTGGCACTAATCAACACCGCAACATCCTAAAAATACGACTCAAGGCGCAATCTTGGCTAAGGAAACTTAGAGAGCCTGGCAGATGCAGAGGGCACTCCACAATGCCAAGACTCCTATCCCGCCTTTAAGCTGGCCAGGAGGCTTGGGGTACGCCGACGTGGATAGGGCGGAATTATTCGCTGAAACCATGCAAAACCAAGGCAGATTAAACGAACATCCTGACGAGGATGAAGAACTACAGGCAGACGTCCAAGAAAGAGTCAGGCGCCTCGAGCAAAGACACATTCGGCCTAGATGTGATGTACCAACACTACCAACCTTACCAGGTGTTACAAACATCATAAAGAGGCTGAAAGTCAGCAAATTCAGGCAAAATCAGCAACCTGATGCTCAAGAAGCGAGTCAAGAAGCTTTCCAAAAAAGGAATTATAGCCACGGCTAACATCATCAATGCGATGATCAGACTTGGCCACTTCCTTGGCAGGTGGAAGGAAGCTGAGGTGATTGTAATACCTAAACTAGGTAAGAATAAGACCTATCCAGAAAATTACAGAGCCATAAGTCTCCTCTCGGCTTTGAGAAGACTCAACGACGACTCCAACGAACTCGACACGATTCCCTGTTTCCAATACGGGTTCAAGAAGGGACATTCATTGGAGCTACTACTGCTAAAGGTAGTATAGTAGATAACAAAAGACTTTAACAACCCCCAAGCGACAGGGGCCATCTTTATAGATGTAGAACGAGCTTTTGACAGAGTATGGAATGAGGGGTTGTACTGTAAGATAATAGAGGGCTACTCTGACCAGATCATCAAGATCATAAAAAGCTACCTAACAGACAGAATAATTCGTGTGATAATTAAAGGCAACGCATACAGGCCCAGGACGCGTGAGGCAGGAGTACCACAAGGCTCAGCCCTTCGACCGTCCTTGTACTTAATACTCACACAAGATATACCATCATTTGACGACGCGCAAATTTCATTGTATGCTGAAAATACAATGGTACAATTTGCCCACAACGATACAAGGAGGATAAGCGCTGTATTACAGGTGGCAACACACGAACTCACAACATGGATGACAAACTGGAAGCACATACGGATAAACAACATCGTACAACTACTTTGGAGTACACCTGGACTGTGGCTTGACATGGAAAAGGCAAATCCAAGCGGCAAGAGACAAAACCAAGCGGGCAATGGCTATGCTAAATCCCATGACCGGGAGACATAGCCAAATGTCACTAAAGACTAAGCTCATTATGATAAATACGATAGCTAGGCCTCAACACGCAGGGAAAATCGGCATAAAATTGCTATCAGGAACGGAGAACAAGCTAGTCAGGAGGACACCTGGCGCACCTTGGTTCGTCAGAAATGCCGATCTGCAGGCTGACCTACAGTGGCAACCCTTAGAGGATTTCATAGTCGAAAAGGCTGGGCGCGTATTCCAAAGAGCAGAGATCTGAGGCAAGCAAAAATTATAATCCAGATGACCCAGGAAGACGCAGATGGGCTTAAAACACAAAAGACCTAGGAGTCTAATTGTGTGATGGCACAAGAGACAACCAGTGCCAAGAAGCACAAAGCAGGAGTGGAGTAACATCCAATCCTGCTTCTTACATCCCAATCAGGACGATACAACGAACAAAGCGAGGCGTAATCTTAGTACATAATCACAGAAAGGCACAAAAATATGAAGATCAGGACTTAATAGAAGCCAATCACGGAAATCCTCTCGCCGGCTTGCAGTAGAGACCCCTAGGGGGTTAAAGAACAGGTCGGGACACTGCTGAGTTTTAGTGGGTATGCTAGTAGTGAGTCCCACAGTACCCACCTACAAGAGGGTGTGCGTAAAAGAGCATTTTGTGTCGTGTCATAGTAAAATTTTGAAAAATCGCACATTGTTGGTTCGCCAAAACCAATTTACCATCAGTTGGCTCCACGTGTTGCCTAAAAACGTGCTAAATTCTAAAATTTCAAAGTTTTAGTTATTTTAAAGAAAAATGCCAAATATCAACAAAAAAACTCTGTCGATAGTCCTTCACGTCTTCTCTTTTTTGTTAAACCTTCCTGAACCCAAGTTTAACAAACGAGACCATTTACAATCAATTCCAAGTAAATTTTGAAAATTTGAGTGTTTTTAATAAAACGTTAAAACAGAAAATAGTTATTTATGCAACGAGTGTCTAAAGTGTCCATTTTTTATGAATGGGCTCATGCGATAATTCCAAGTATAAAAAGGGTACTTTACACATGAGTAGCATACAAAATTTGTTCTACTACCGAAAAATATATGAAAAAATAAAAAAATTATTATATTACTTTACGCACTATACTAAATGTCATAAAATATGCCAGACTTACTTTACGCACTGGTGCGTAAAGTAATTTATTCTGCGCACTGCATTAAAAAGGTATATTTTACGAATCTTAGAGAGTGCCGTATAGTGAGTATTTAGAGTAGCAGAAAAAATTGGTTTCGTTATGTTTCTTTATACAAGCATTTTGTCTCATAATAGATAGAAAAATTGACGATTCCTTGACAATAAAGTGTTTTACAAAAAATCTGGATTTAGGATACAACATAAGTACGTTTAATTACTTTTAACAAAATATTTTTAAAATGTGCAGAATCTTTTGCTTTTAAAGTTTTTTTTCTATCTGTAAGAGCTAAGAAGTAACGAGATATCAAATAATTGCAGATTAAATGGACATCATGCGTTATTGATTATTATTATTGGACATAATCACTCCCCGTGTTTCTCCCTTAATGCTGAATGATTATTATCAGTCGAATTTATGTCATGTTAAAATATGAAAACAAAATTACTAACATAACTAAACTAATTATTTCCGGATATCATTTTGATACCCTGGGATTTAATCAAGCCAGATCAACTTAGGAAACCCTATAACATTAGCAGAACACTGCTCGTATTATATATCGTCTAAGAATTGATAATGCCTGGTACAACGACAATTTCTTATGCATTTTATGCACTAACAATAGGGAAATATTACGTTAGAAGTTATCTCCATCTTGGGTGCTAGTTAATCGCTTCTCTAAAGGATTATGGTTGTTTTGATTTATTTCAATGTGCCTCGTTTATTTGACTAATGTGATAGCAGAAGGTCGCGCAGCTTAGAACCAAGACATAATTAGGCATTATTGAAATTAAAACATAGAAACTCGATTTATAATTATCGTGCAGCAAATGATTAAATGCACCTGGGTAAGAGACAAAAATGTTAAACTATGTTTAATAAACCTAAAACGCTAGCAAAACAGGAAATCGTTAGAAATTCTGCGTGATTTCCGACATAATATAGCTCGGTAGAATTTATTTTCTAATAACCCCATTAACACTTTTATAGTGGTTAATGTTTCGTCGGAACGGTACTGCGGGTTCTTGGAATATATACCCACACTATGAGTTAGTCATTATAATCTGCATACGCCGCCCATAATATCTTTTATATATAGTAAAAGACCTTAATTTCAACGTTTACTCATATTCACTTAATTTCATTCATTAATTAATTCATTGTATTGTCAGTTCCCCAGGGTACAGAATATATTAAACAGAAGAATCATTATATATAAAATATTCAGCGACATAGATGAACAAAATAATAGACAGGCAATATATGACAGAATATTAAACATATGAAACTTGACAGAGATAGTATAAGAAAGTATATTCGGTTGGTTATCTAGGAGAGCATACTTTAATGGTTAGCAAGCTTGAAATAGTAACACTGGTTATTGCTGTTCAGGACCAAGCCATTAACACCATATCTTGAGGCAAGACGTGGAGTCAAGTGTCGAATACGCAGATGAAATTATAGTTACTATCATCCTGACCCAGAAAGAATAATATAGAACGACACGATGAAGTGATGTTTCAGTTTTGAAATCCGATGAAATAGACCCATTACCATTACCTATTTTTGGTTCCTTTTATTTTCAAAGCACTGATATAACCGAGATCAAATATTGTGTGCTCAGACATAAAAGATAAAGATTAAGACGTAACGATGGGACTAAATTTCAGTGCGAATAATTCTACGTTGCCCAGATTAGGCTTTGCGAGTGCTGATACAGGTAATGGATTGGTCATTTTCCGCAGACTTTTCCTCTAATAGTTGTCGGTCTTGGGAAAGATTATTAAAAGGTTGGTTAAGAAACGTATGGTGAAATTTCACGATATATTATGAAGGTTTCAGTTTTTCATTCCTTGCAAAATTGTACCTTAGACTCAAGTTTGATGAGTTTGCTCGTGCGATGTTCTATGATATAATAAAGGCTTTTACCTCTCTTAATATCTATGGTTATGGCAGTGGATGCCTGGAATGGTTGAGCTCATAACTTGTCGAGAGAAGACATACAGTTGTTGTCAATGGCAAATAGTCACGGTTGTGATCGTTACTGAGGTAGTGCCAGAAGGATCAGTCTTGGAACCTTTTCTATTCATTTTATATGGCAAATGATCTTTCCAATGTTGGTATTTCGGGAAATGTTACGACGATTTTGCAAATGACACGACTATTTTGTGGCACCAATCTGCTGATCATTGAGAAAATATTGTTGAGGCTAACTTTTGGCCATTAGAAATGATGCAATGTCGATAATTTCACATGTAATTTGTCTCAAAATAATATTGTTTGTTCCAAATGCTCTTTCTACTCGATTTCACACCAATGAACAATATTGAAGCAAATAATTTTCTGGGTCTATAATGCCTTTCCTTGCATTGCCCCTTATATTGAGGTTAAGACAATCATCGAATTATTTAATATTTCTTTGTTCAATTTCTCTTTCTTGCTTTGCCTCACCTTTCCTATAATACAATTCGTTCATATTATATCACCTTTGAACTCCGGAGATTTCATGTATTTTCATTTGGCTAACTTTTGTTAAAGACGTAGAGCTAATACCTATATCTGGATATTTACAAGTCCAATATTTTCCAACACTGGTTCCTTGCATCTATATAGGTGTGTACTCTTGTAAAAACGTCTCTCAGACTTTACCGCCTTTAAGCACGCCACTGGAGATAAATGCAACGGACGCTTTGTCTTAGACTGGCGCGCCATTTATAACACAGTTCTATTATTCCTACAAATTTTAACCGCCGGCAATTTACAACAAATTTTAAGGCCTTCTCTTCTGACTGATCGGGTGGGAATTTCCAGCCTGGAACGTGCGTTACAAGAAAGTTTAAAATTACGTTAGTTCCAGTTCAGGTTCCGAAAATGTAAGGAGCAAGAAATCTCTTTGGGACGACCGAAAAACGCCACGTTGTTCTTCAGAAAACTGAACAGAACTACCAACTCATCCATTTCGCCAAAAAATTGAAGACAGAAGATTATAACTTGAAGAGGCATTGTCGAGCAGGTAAGAACACCCCAGTCGACGGAAACCGCGCACCAAAAGACCCCCAGTGTAGTTGAGCTCTTGGTGCTTGAATTAATTCGAGACAGATCAGAGAAGCAAAAAACTTCAAGTCCCCCTCTGACTTCTAGCAAGTATACATTGGGGGAACTGAGGAATTCCTATTAGAATCGGATGCGGCCATTGGATATCACAGGGAATATATAATTTCTCAATTTCTGCCTGCTTCATCAGACAGGCTAATTAATAGTCATTTTAGGGAAGGTCAAATCGAAACGTGGCCCTGCGTCGGGGAGGTAGAGCGTCAATCGGCTAAACCGATTCTACGCCGCCTACTGGAGTGGTTCCAAAGCCCGAGGCAACGTAATGCGAGTGGACATCAGCACATATAAAGATTTACAATTTTAAAAGATGAAGGCGTATTTGGTTTACCTTGTCGATTAATTGAAATATAGTCTGTCTAGAAAGTATCCGGAAATAAGAAAGCACAATTATAATTTTTCGATATATATTTTTATTACTTGAATTCTAAAATTACAACAAATAATTAACCTCATTTACTTACATTTACTCCATTTAACTCTAAACCCTTAACTAAACGTCCAGGGTCCAGGCAAACCCGAATCTAGGTCACCGCCATAATGTTCGGTGATGGTGGTTATATGTTTTCAATGCGACTAAGAGCTGGTGAAGCTGCTGGCCATGGAATTGGTCCCATTTGGTGCTCTTGCATTATTCTGTTGAAAACACCACCTCTTTAGACATAAATCATATTCCGTTTTAAGCAGAAAACAATTTAGAATGCCAAAATACTTTGCACTATTAACGGTACCATCAACGATACAGAGAGATGCAGCACCACGTTGAGATATTGCTCCCCAAAACATTATTTTAGCGGTATAGTCTTCTATGCCATTTTTATCGTCTTTGTTGTCTCATATACTGCACTTTTCCGAGTTCAGTCAATTACACTAGTTTTTTAACGGTTTGAAGATTTTTTTCTATACAAATATTCCATTTCTCTTCTTCTCTCAACTTGTGACATTATTTCGTAAATCTTAAGCGTATTTACAATCAACAATATTTGACAGATGGTGTTGTCATGCGATTTTGACCAAAGCCTACTATAGGCACAGCTTGTGATGCATTACTTTTGTCTTAGAATGTTACAGAAAAGAAATAGATTAAAATTAGTAAAAATATACAATTCCGGATACTTTCTAGACAGACTATATATCATTATCAGTATTCAAAAAGGAACCTAGAAACACCCAAAAAACTACACAGGACGCCTGTTTACAGTATGGCAAAATTGATGACCGAAAAGTTCTATCATCGCAGCTTACATGCCATATTATATCTTATGAAGAATAACAAGTCTCCGGTCTAAACAGATCTACAAACTATGGCGTCATAAAAATCATCTTCTTGGACAGTCGCTCGAGTGCAACCTGTTCCAAAAAAAGGCAAGAAAACCACGCCCTCAAACTATCGCCCAATTGCCTTGCTTCCCATAATCTCCAAAGTCATGGGACGTGTAGTCAATCAGCAAATACTCAAGTACCTCGAGAACAACAGAATAATCAGCGATAATCAATACGGCTTTCGCAAAGAGAGATCGACAGGAGATATATTGGCCTATGTCACTCATATATGGAGTAAAACAATTGATAACTACAGAGAGTCTCGAGCGATTGCGTTGGATATTTCGAAGGCATTCGACAGAGTTTGGCATGATGGATTGCTCAACAAACTGCCTTCGGACTGCCAGCCTTTCTGCAGCTGGCTTGCCAGTTTCCTTATGAACCGATCTCTGCACGTTGCAGCTGATGGACATATCTCAAACACATTCACCATTAACGCGGGCGTGCCTCAGGACGCAATACTTTCGCCAACCCTGTTCCTCATCTATATTAATGACCTGCTGATCGAAAGGAATATTCCTGTTTACAGTTTTACAGATGACAGTACCCTTGTCTCCCAATTTAGATCAGGAAAACCTTTACCAGCGACTGAGACTTATCACCGCAGACAGGAGCAGATTACGGCAATTAATTAAGACCTGGAGAAAGTTCAAAATTGGGGCGACAGAAATTTGACCCAGTTCAATGCAGCAAAGACACAAGCAGCTACGTTTACCAAGAGGGCCAATACATCGGGCCCTGACATCATTATGGCAGGATCGAGCATTGCTTCATCCTCGTCAATCGGACTACTGGGTGTCTCGGTCAACAGCTATATGTCCTGGCATGACCACGTTGCCAGCATCGCAAAGTCAGCCTCACAGAAGCTTGGTGCGCTATTTCGCAACAAAAACTATATACACTGCAGCAGTTGCTCTTGCTCTACAAAGCGCAAATAAGACCGTGCTTACAATATTGCTCACAATCTGGGGTGCCGCACCAAAGCACACCCTACGACACAGAAATGCTCCCTCCAGGCGACCGTATGAAAGATGGACATAAAAAAGCTGGCGAGATAGTTACTACATCAGCATAAAGAACTCTCCGGTACGACCAGTACCTGGTCCTGAAATAAGAATTTTCTGGGCTAAGTATCTAGAAGCTTAATTTGATGGCCTTCATTCGACATTGTTTAATGATTAAAGAGGTGTTCTAGAGGCAAATTATATTAGAACAAAACTGACATTTATTTGAAATGTGTTTTCCTAACTATATCTTTTAAGTTTGCGTATTGTGTTAAAATAGTGTGCTAAATATCTGAAAAATTAAAATGATGTAATATATCACCCACTGAATATCTAATTTGTCTACAGTCCTACACGAAGTTCCGGCAATTTATTTAAAGCAAAATCTCAACAAATTATACACCTTTTAAATAAATTGTGTGGTCTTTAAGTCAACATTTAAAATGCCTGCTTACCTGGTAATTTAGCACAATGGACAAAAATCGCAAATGTCAAGGAAATGGTTCTTCATTCTCTATTTTAACTGTTAAAATAATGCTTTGCTAAAAGTCGGCCAGCGTTTGTCTGCTTGCATCATCGATTTACGCATATGCAAAGATACTTTCAATAAAATAATCATTCTTATACTGTAGTTCAAATGAAACACTTTTCTCCCTTGCCTTTACGTAAATGAAACATTATACTAAAACATGCTGTGTGGAGGATGACAAGTGGAAAACTTACAACTAAAGAAAATATCAAGAAACCAAAGAATGACATTTCCACAAAAACGAGTTATTTGTGGACCATTCTCACCCACCCCTGAAGCACTATCCTCATCCGCATTAAAATATTAAATGGCACTACTCCACATGTGACGTCTCTCTGGAAAGCTTATCAAAAATGCTTTTTCAGCGGTACCAACATTTATGAGATTTAAGTGTAAGAAATGTTAGCAAAATATCATTTGAAACTGGCTTTGCGAAATTTGGCAGAAAAAAATTAGAAAATAATGGTAAATGATAAAAAAATATCCCAAGTCTAAATTAATTAAAACACTATTGTAGTGCTAAAATTATTTATATTTTTGGCAATAACGCAAATACTTTGTTTCTTCCTCCTTTTGTAAAATCTTCAATAAAATTTCCATCTTTTAAATCACAAAATAAAAATTTTTCAAGAACTTGGCGACGATGATCTGGAAGGAGAAATTCAGTTATATTATTTATTTATATAAAAAAATCATTTGCTTGACCGATGATTCTTCTTTTTTACTAAATGATCATGTGTGAATAAATCTAACTGTCGCTACTGAAGTGAGGTTAAGCCACATCTTTTTACAGGACATACTCAATATCCCCAGAAAGCCAATGTTGGAGCGGAAATACTGGGATATCATAGGCCCTTCTTTTAGTAAAGGAAATCTAACCAGGCAAGTTTATGGTGAAATGCTCAACCAAACTATAGAGCCTTCGATCGCTCATGAACTTGAAACGTAAAGAGTCTTACAAAGCAATCATACTTTGAACGAAGATCTTCTACACTTCCAGCAAGATGGTGCACCCCCACACTATGCTGCCGTCCAAACCAATGGATTGGTAAAAGAGCTACAATTGAGCAGCCGCAAAGATCACCTGACCTTAGGCCTATGGACGTCTTTTTATGGGGTTACATTAAATCACTAGTTTACAAAATCCATCAGTCGGTTTTCTGGAAGAATTGCGTCAGAGGATAAGTGATGCATATCAAAGTTCCAAGAGACTTATTTTAGAGAATTATGGAGGAATTTGAAGATCGACTAGATTTCTATTTAGAACAAAATGGAAATCACTTTGAGCACTTAATAAAATAGTTTAAAAAGGGCAAAAAACAAGTATTTGCGTTATTGCAAAAAATAGAGCTTTAGCACTACAATATTGTTTTAATTTAAGCTTTAGATCCTTTTTCATTATTTAATTTATTTTCTAACTTCTCCTTTTAAATTTTGCAAAAGTCAGTTTTAAAACATTTTCTCAAAATCTTGACATTTCGCACTTAAATCTCATCAATCTCGGTATCGCTGAGAAGCATTTTTGGTAAGCTTTCCAGAGAGGAGGAGTGCTTCGGGGATGGGTGAGGAAGGTGTGCAAAATACCTCACTTTCATTCTCCCGCGTTTTTGTAAAAATGCTATTTTTGTTTTGTTTTATATCTCCTCTAGTGTAGAAAATAAAGCCATTGTAAGTTTTCAAATTATCACCTTGTATGAAAGTTTTTCATCGATATGACAGTAGTTAAAGTTACCGAAGATATATTTATTTACAGCCTGCCCTGTCCGCTAGGATTGTTATGCCTTGCTGTTAAACAAAAAAAAAACAACAAAATGACACAACATATGCTAGAACAAAATCTGTTTCACGGACGAAGAAATGCAAGATACATATTCACAGTTCTCAATCTAAAGTTCCAGAATTTATTACCGTTGCCATGGTACTTAGTACCTGCTTCGCAAGAAACATATCCTATATCGACATGCACAAATATTTGAGCAGCCCTCGTAAAATCACTGCGCATGGTTATGAAGTCACAGCCGTTTACACATTTCTCTCTATGAGATTTACCCTCATACCGCCGCTTGATGTTTACTGCACATCAACAAAAAAAAAGAGCGAGTCTGCTAGTACTCGAGACACTGATGTGTAAACATATCCTATATCGACATCATCGACATGAAAATCTAATGCCACCTTAGGCCGCGTGACGCCAGAATAGAGGCAACCACTTATTTGGAATTGGTTGCCAGGCAATAGAAAGACCACGTTTTACACTAATGGTTACATACAGCCTACATAAAACATTCCCGTCACAGATACCGCCTGACGTGCGTTACATTCATAACGTTTACATTAGAATGTCTAATATTACACTTCAAGCAGAGCCCTCCGCTCGCTTCGCTCGCTACAGGGGCGCAATGAACGAAAACTAATCAAAACTAACCCAAGGCATGCCCAAATTCAAGAAAAAAACTTTTTACAAATATAACCTCAAGAAAATAAAAAATGGAATTAAAACAAACCGCAAAAATCAACGCGAGCGAAGCCGCGGGTAAAAACTAAAAGTGTCCTATGTTCTTTACTATACTCTTGAAAATATCTGTACAAAATTTCATGACGATCGGAACAGTTTATGCGTGAAAGCGTAAGAAACAAACAAACACATTCGCATATATAATATTAATTAGGATTCTTTAAGCTGCCAGTTCGGAGTGGATTAATTCACTGCACAAATTCGACACGAAAATCTAATGCCACCAGGAATAACATCAACATAATATGGACACAGCTTATTTACCTAGTCATCTTGGGCCGACATTTTGGGAAAGTCAATAACCAAATTTTGCAAATTTTAGAAGAGGGCAATGACTACGTATACAACGTAAAACTCAATGCGATCTGACCGATCGGATGCAGTTATATCCACTTGAAAGTCGCGATATACACGGTCCAAATTGAAATTTTGATCGGATCTGACATTTCAATTCAGTCCTTTAATTTTCAGGATTGAATTGGTTGAATGCGATTTAAAAATGCTTAGTTAGTGATAAAGATGGATTTAAAAATGGAATTGAAAGGACATTTAACTCCAACAGCTGTTTGCCTGTTTGTTTGGTATTTTGGTTATTCTTTTCTTTAAGTCGTTTAAAAATTCGACAAATACCTATTGTAAATAACACTTTTCTTTTATTGTTGACACATCAAATGGAAATAAAAGCAAACACAACACAAGAAAGAAAATAATGAAAAATAATAAGGTTGATAGGTTAGGTTAAGTTAACAGATCTTCTTCCTTTATCCATCTTTTACCTTGCTCCATCTTTTGTTTTAGATACCTTTTTCTTTGTGTTATGGATAGGAACCGGATTCTTGAATCGGAATTGATCAAAAGGGGATAAATACGGGTTTGATTGAAATCCGATTCTATCGGATCGGTTTAAATGGATCGTATTTTCGTGTTGTAGACGTAGTCTATGACTCAATATTGTTTTAAACGTCTGGGCATCTGAATAATACTTTTGACAGTTCGTTTAATTTAAATTTATAATATGCTTTTTTATCATCTAAAATCCGTTTAAAACCGATTTTAAATGACAAAATTGTATAAAAATCCGAAAATTCGGACTTTTTTAGGACGATAGCCGTAGCTTCGGACGAATTTGTCGTTGAGTTTGAAGCGAAAATTCATTTTAAATTCAACCGTCCATTAAAATAAGCTGTGCTATGGATCCAAATACACTGCAAATATAATAATTAATAAATAATACTTTTGACGGTTCGGTTAATTTAAAATATGCTTTTTTATCGTCTAAAATCCGTTTAAAACGATTTTAAATGGCAAAATTGTATATAATACCGCCCTAGCGGCTAGAATCGGTTTACACATTTCCGTCCCATTTGCCGAGATTTGCCCTCATACCGCCGCGTAAGATGTTTACACACCAATTAGAGCCAATATCTTTAATAAATTCATAGAATATGTTATAGTCTATTACTTAATGTTAAAATGAGGTATTAAATCGCCCCTTCCAGGACCTACAATTTTTTGCTAATCAATAAAACAAATAACAATGATTGTATTGAGAAGATGAGAATTACATAAGTTAGTAAAACAACGACGTTAAATAAAGATGCAATAGCAATTATATTCAATTGACTAAGAGGGATTAATAATGCAATATTAGCCATATGTAATTCATTAATATAAAATATTGTATAAAAATGTAATACTGTTTAATTAATTGAACATTCGATTTTAATCGTTCAATGAAATCCAGTGACACAACCTATATATTTGAAGCCATATCATCTTCCAAACTAAGCTCTCATATGTATCACGTATCACTATATTTGAGAAATGTTGAATAAGAGTAATCGATTTGTTTTTGAGAGAACGATCCTCTTTTTCTGTGAATCAACACGTAACGTCCACTCTCGTGACCTGACGAGCAAGAATAGATGTGGAACATCAGAATGTCATTATTAGTATTTCTTTTTCGTTGAGTTAATCCTCTCATAAATATTCAAAACCTGATTTATTGGTACAACTGAATGCAAGCGATTAAGCAATTATTATACTTGATACTAAATTTAACCCAATATCAGAATTCCAAATCTCAGAATCACAAGGCGATTTAATTTAAGATCGCGGTTCAATACCAACGTCCGAAAAAAGCACGGCATTATATAAAACGGATCTTGGCAAATAAACAATGCCCACCGACTTTTTGATTAATGAAATTGGCCGTACGAACAATGAGCATACTTACCGCGTAAATGTAATTGTAATTGAATATACTGCGTATTTTTATGGTCACTGATTTTACGAACGAGTTAATAAATTAAGAGGTGAATCATTTTCGCTAGGTCACCATCACGTCACTGAGGTCTTGGAATTGACTAAAGTAGAAAAAGGTTTCGTTCCCCATACTTAACTAGTGATAATTATTATGTAGTGTTCTAATTAAAATGCTGGAGAAAACAAACGATACAAGCAAACTTTTAGAAAATTTCAAATGGAATATTTTTGAAATATAGGATGTTGGCAAAACGTATACTAAGTACAGGTATGCACATCCACATTTAACCGACCGAAGGGTTAATGTAGTTAACACCCTGTAAAAAGTTTTGTGGTTATATTTTTATAATATAATATATATCGTTATTCAACACAATTAAAGAAAAAACACCTTAATTGTTTCGTAAAAACTAACAAACCAAAATGTCAAAAACGAGAACGATTTTAACAAAAAAGGTAAATCTCCAAAAATGATGGAGGGATCCAAAAACGGTCAAACTGCACCAATCAATTTCTATAATATTTTTTATCAAGTTGTAGACGCTTTTATACGTAGTACCAAAGACAATACTAAGTATTGTCTTTGGTATTACTATCTGCTATCCATTTTGCTAAAAGTTCTAACTGATTTGTTGTTATACAAAGTGCATTTTGCCTTAAATCTCTGAAGACCCTGTGCAGAAATTTTACAGCTGAATTATGTGCCTTTGTACAAGATTTTTAAACATCTTTTCTTAACAGTTATTTCTTTTGCTTCATTCCAATATCTGTATTGTTAAACGAAATTTTTTTTTATATAGAAAACTATCCAATTTATGATCACAACAAAAATTTGATAATTTGCATTGACAAACGACATTGGTATTACAAATTAGTATCCAGATTGAGTATTTCCTCCTGGAGCTTGAATAACAGTTCTTATCCTGTCTGGGATTGATTGAACCAAAGCACGAATCGCGTCTTGGGGTATTTGCTACGTAACTCCTCTTCCTAGGTTGTCCCACATAATAATATGCTCTATGGGGTTTAGATTTGGACTCCTTGAGGGGCCAGCCTTGTGCTTGAATATCAACATCGTTGAAATATTATCTATTGAAGTATAAATGGCTAACAATAACCAAATATCTTCTCGGGAAAAAATAAATGTGATAGAATTGTAGTGATTTCAAAGAACTCCTCAGAAGAGTCTAATTTGACAATCTGCGTACAGAACCCTGTTTTTAAGCAAGTTTTACTAGTAAGCTCCCAAAAGCGCATCCTATTATGAATAATATTTGGTGTTTAAAATATTCAGTTTTAAATATCCCTTAACAATTTGATTGTCCCGTTTATTTTGTCAAGCAGTTTTAAGATATTAATATTCAGAACGTATTGCATTTATATTCGCATTTACACATCTTACCTTAAGTATAAGCTTTGCTAATTGTTTATGTGCCTCACCTGAAACAAAAGAAATAATTAGAATCGGATTACAAAACCATGCATTTACTTCTTGCAACAGCAAGAACTACAAAAGAGACCGCAGACCGCCCATGTATGTCACTTCCTAACCTATTAATTACACCGCTACCATGAAAACTTAAGTCATTAAATAAATTGGAAATTTTAGTTGACGGCATTATACAGGGTATCCCCAGATATAGCCAACAAAATAGAACATATTTGTATTATTTTCAGTTAGCTAAATTTTAAGTGACAGTTTCATTACTTTCCTAGTAGATCCTCTGAATACGGCGATAATTGCTGCTAAATGATGCGTTGATGCCTTCGTATTTATAGAAACTTGATCAATAACCTTAATCAGCATATGCACATCGAAAACTATAGGTTGCCTTTTTTTTATTACCAACGGATTCAGTTTCTTGAAATTTTGCCAAATCTGGCCTTTATTAAAGGTAATGGTAGTTCTCAAATAACATATGCCCCGAGCGCCATAAAGAAAAATCATGTCTTCTCGGTCTTCCATAAAATACGCTATTTCCGAATTTATATAACTTCCAAGAAAAAAGACAGATACAAGTGATAGCAACAGCCTAATTTAAATTATAAATGATTTAAAAAACGCAGTTTTTATTGAAGATTTTACAAAAAAGAGCAAAAACAAGTATCTGCGTTATTGCAAAAAATAGAGAATTTTAGCACTGCAATAGTTTTTGATTTCGGCTTAGGAGCCTTTTTCATCACTTACGGCAAACTTTGTAAAGGCCAGTTTTGAAAAATTTTCTTAAACTTTGCTTGCTTTCGTACTTAAAGCTCATTAATTTTGGTATCGCTGAAAAGCCTTTGTGATGAGCAGAGAGGTGTCACAAGTTGGGTAGTGCCATTTAAGATTTTAAAATGGATGAGGGTAGTGCTTCAGGGATGGGTGAGGATGAGGGTGGTCTGCAAAATATCTCATTTTTATTCCCCCACGCTTTTGTAAAAAAGGCATTTCTTTGTTTTTTTTGATTATTGCTTAGTATAGTTCTCAAATTATACAATACATGATCATGCTCCGTTTGAGTTCAATTTTATGGTATAGTTTATTTGATTTGTTTTCCATACAACAAACATGCATTTTGCAAAGTTTTGAATTAAATGTCCATGTCTATAACACAAATTTTAGCCCTGAGTACCATTTTTTGCAGCCATTTCTTGTAACGAAGTAAACAATAAACGTGGACATCCTATTGGAAGGCTCTGTCACGTAGTACACGTTTTCAAATATTATAAAATACCTATGCAATAAAACAAGAAGCTTCTGATTTCGCCAACAATCGAATTTCATTTCTTGTCTGTTCAATAGGCACGTGAATAAGGCCATTTGCTTGTCCATAATCCGAGTATTTCGAAATTAAATACCTTTTGAAGGGTTGCTACCCCGAATCAGCCGAAGCGCTGATAATTCTTTTCATAAACGGATGGATGGTTTGTGTGATGTAGCATGAATTGAGCAACGCAACACGCCGATGCGTGTATTTAGATCCAGCATACTGATGATGAATTGTGAACATTTAAAAATATTTCTTCTAACCTGATACTATTTCGTCGCATTTCTGGACATAGCCCTCCTTCATTCATCGCGCAAAACCAAAAGGTTGACCGATCATGGGACGCCAAATAAGTTACCTGATATGAAACAAGTAAAATAAAGTATAATTATCATTCGCTTCTACCTACCGCAATTTTGAGCCCTCAGGCATGCGTACGTGCTATTGCATATATTTTTCAACGTTTTTTTTTCTTGATTTTGGGCATTGCCTTGGGTCAGATTGGGTTAGTTTTGTGTGGAGCGAGCGAAGCTAGCGGAGGGACACGCGTGAAGTGAAATATTAGAACAACACCAAGCTGCTGTCAAATGCGCAGGTCCGAAGGCCGAAAATTTGCGGTAGGTAGACGCGAGTATAATTATCTATGATGGAGCAAGTAAAGTGATTGAAAATAAACGATAAATACATAGTTCCCAAATTACCCAAAACATGATCATGTTCCCTTTGAGTCTAATTTTATTGCATAGTTTATTAGATTTCGTTTCCATGCAACAAACATGCATTTTGTAAACTTTTGAATTAAATATGTCTATAATAGAAATTTGTATTTATCAATTTTTACACTTGGCTCAACTAAACACGAAGCAAGATAGCCCTGAGCATCTTTTTCAGCCATTTCTTGTAATGAAGTAAGTAATAAACGTCAACATTCCTATACTGTATTACTAATACATATGTAATAAAACAAGGAGCTTTTGATTTCGTCAGCAATCGAACTTCATTTCGCGTCTATTCAATAGGCACCTGAATAAGGCCATTTGATTGTCCGTCTTCTTTAGTGTAGCAAATAAAGCCATTGTAACTTTTTAGATTGTCCAAAGCATATGATTTAAAAAGGCACTCTTAACGCCGAAAGATACGTGCAAGAGATTTTGAAAGCACATGATGTTACTTCACAGAGGGATAAAAAAATTAATTCTCATGCAGGATAACACCAGACCTCATGTTGAACGTATAAATCAGAAATACTACCTCGACGAAAATGCAGAGCGGATAGAATGGCCAGCTCATAGGCTCGGTGCTTTCCAAACTATTGGCGGCTATTCCTTGGAGGATATACGTCATTTGGTGGTGAGTAGGTATGCCAAGAACGTTGTTAGACAATCTTGTAGAGAAAAAACTGGGTACTACTAAATTTAAATTTTTTATTAAGTTTTAAAGTTTACTCAATAATTTTTTGGTAACTTTTTTATTTTGCCCAAAAATATGTAATGTTTTCCTTAGAAATAGAGCTTTAGAGACATAAAAAAACTATTCTAAAAAGATGAATAATTTTCAAATGTCTTGCACTTCTAGAAAACTTCACAGTGTTTAAAAGTTAATAAAAAAAAAACATCTTTTTGATTCACCTCAACTAAAGTTTTTACATACATTGAAAATAGTTTGGGTTAGTTTGGATTTTGAAATTATTTTTAAAAGATGCACGCGGCCGCGAACCGCTAGAACTTTCATATTTACCCGTTTTTGATAAAGGTGAGCATTTACTCTCAGATACTGTCCACCGGACTGCTAAGTATGTCAGCTGTATTGTAGCGAATTGAAGAGTGGAAATACCAAAAAGAGTAAGTGCCAAAATTTTTCGAAATTAAGTTATTGCGCTAGAAAGGAGGTAAGTTTCATGCTGAATGTCCTGATAAAGGTTACAAGTGCCAAGCGAAGGGGTCTATTTTATATGTATTTTTGAAGGTGGCGCTGTCTACATGCAACACGGTGGCGTCTTTAGTAAAGGGAAAAGTGCCATCGAATTAGTCACGTATTTGTGAGCGGAATATAGCAAATTGCAAGTGTTTTATTTTTAAAAAATTGACGAAAATACTTCTGGTGAAAAGAAAAGAATCCGCGGATCTTTTAGAGCCAAACACAAGAAGCTTAAGGTGCTGGTAAAGGCTACGAGACTTACAAGTGTAAAGAAGTTCCTGCTAAGTCTCCTCCAAAATCTGAGGTACATACGTGATAAACATAATCAAGTTCCAAGTTCAAAATAAGTAAAGCTGTGCTTATGGCCACAGTCGAGAAGAGCAATCTATGCGTTATAAAATTTAAAAACAACTATTCTGACATAGAGACATGGCAAGAAATAAATATTAAAAAAAGGTAATACAATAGAGGATTTGAAGAACGTCGAACTCTCAAGTGCCACCCGAAAGTAAAATGTCCAGCAGCAACGAAACGAAATGATTGATTTCTTCGATAAACCTGAACACAAAGAATATCACAAAAAGCTACTCAATCTAGAAACGTCTACAAGAGAAACGAACACAGGTGCAATAAAAATGCATTGGTCCCATTTCTCAAGATATTAGTGTAGCATTTTCCCTTTCCTAAATGACGATTTTATTTTTTTTGTATTCTATTTATTTTTAGGATTTTTATATTTTGTGTTAGTTTTTATCTTCTCCGGTACATTTAAAAACAATGTTTATTAAATTTATTATTTTGGATTCTACTGTGCTATATCTTGAACCCATGATTTTGGCACTTACCCCCTTTGGTATTTCCACTTCAATTATAGACCAATTTTGGTCTATAATTGCATGCTAACGATATTGCCAACTCAAACAAACCGTTGGTCAATTGTTTGTTGTTATAGTATATACGTTAATTAAAACTAATACGTTGCAAGTGGTTCCAATGCACGCTTAAAAATTAATCAGACGTAATTTATGAGAATCCTGATCACATTTATTTAGGCTCTTGAAATTGCGGTGAATTGGTTGATTTATTATCAACATAACGGATAAATAGGTTAAATAATAATAACGAACGAACAACGAACTTCTAAGATTGCCCTGTGCAGTGAAGTTGTATTAAATATATTGCGGGTGGTCTTTTTTTAACGTCCTAGAAGTCATTAAAAAGATATCCAACACAAAACCGACCAGAAAACTAGAAAGCCTCTGGATATTGGCGACTCAGACTGTGTCTATAGTGGGATGAAATTGTTATAATATATGTTAGCCAGTGAACCGAACGATTAACTTGATTATTATATCTATTATAGGCTATTTAGGTATCATCAGGCTATATAATGAGACATTGTGAGTGAAGAGGTTATATACAAGACATGAGTATATATATAATATAATAATAAATATACCGATAGCATCACAACTTGATCGAAAGTGAATCTCTATTCAAACTGCGCATGATGATTCTGGACAATTTCATTTAGGTGAGGGGGAAGTTGATGCAGGCGCAATACTCATGAGGACTCAATCATGACCTACTGAGTGATTTAGTTTTTCCCTTATTTATTACCTATATGGACATGCGGAGCCGCGTGGACAGATAGTCTTCAATAAGTAAGTAATACACTGAACTGAAAGTATTCAGCCCATTTGATCATAAATCACTACCGTCAGGAGAAAATGTATCTGTAGGTATAAGAAAGTATTTCTTGGTGCAAGATCTTGGTCCAGGAAAGTTGTTCTTGATTTTTATCTAAATTTCTCTTGGACGAGTTTTTCTTCAAACAAATGCAGTTTACCTTATTTCAATATTACATTAAGCAATTCAAGCAAGAGAGTCCTTACTCCAAGCCATTATACCAACAACATCATCGGCAACCAGGTAAACAAGTTAGTTTGGCTCAATAATAAAGCAATATCACTGATTGAACATCTTATGTGAAACAACCTGTACCTTCTGGAAGCGAACATTCCATCCAGCATTTTCTTGTGACAGAAAAAAAAAACGAAACTGAGCTATACATTCAGAAAAAAGAAACAAGATTCACACGATTTTCTTTAGAATAAAACGCGCACTCCGTTCGATGGTTTAGCAAAGGTATATAGAATTATTAGTTTATTAATAATAAACATTTAAAACCAGTATCTAACGACTAGAAGTTTATAACTTCTCCATGATACGCCACTGCTTAAGTTCGTAAAAATAGTTCATTGTTTACTTCCCTGCAATGCCTTTGTTTCCATAAGCAATGTCAACACATTAAAATCTATAAGGTTATATGAGGTATGGGCTGTGCCTTTATTATAGGTACACCGTTTGCTTAATAATAATATACCCGCGCTGCTGATATTTACTCTTGCCATATGCTACTGTTAGAGGCGGATGTAGGCATTATAATCATTCCATTTTTGCACAGATAATGTTATGTACTTAGCTATAAAATTTTGCTTTGTTATATCGTAGTAGATAAACATCAGCCCCTTTCATCGCTTAAGGTTGGAGATATTAATACAAGATGTTCTTTCTCACATAGATTAAGAAGTAAAAAATAGTTAAATGACAAATAAAGTTGTATTTCGAATAGCGTAACTGGAAAATTGTCTTACAATTTAATTAGGTTAGTGCTGGCACTTCTGGCAACTAACTATCTTTAATTTTTAGTTAGATTATAGCACCACATCACTGAACTAACCTAAATTATCCCCTAACTTTCAAAAATTACTTCTTCTAAGTGATCCGCGCATTAAACGCGTTATCAACTTTTATCAATTTTCAATCATATAAACAATTTGATCACACGGCGCGGTGTATCAAAAATGCAACTATTTCCATTAGTAACCGTGACATTTCGTTGCCAGAAAACCGCTCTATCATTTTGACTTGGAGCTAACCACAGAAGGACAACTAATGGGGCCAATGAAACGTTGACTATTATTTCACTTCACGCATGGCCCTCCACTCGCTACAAGGGCGCAACCAACAACAACTAACCAAAACCAACCCAAGCAATGCCCATAATGAAGAAAAAAAACTTTTACAAACATAACCTTAAAAAAACACCGACCGAAATCGAATCCGGGCCGCCATATCACAGCCCAGCATCTAACCACTAGACCATCAGAGCACTTAAACACAATTCATTGTACCGCAAAGACGTGGGAAAACTGAACCCCCAATGGTTGCTTTTCTATGTCTAGCCCCGCTCATATTGTCAAAATACAACTTTTGTCCCCGATGTGAATATTCAGTGGCGCATTATCGCAGAAGTCTAAGAAGCCCGGGCTTCAGGCGCAAAGTTTTAGGGGGCGTAATATTCTGGAGGTATAACGTAGAGAGTTCAAAAAATAATATTAATAATAATAATAACTGCGAGAATAACTTCTTTCCGTCGTATGTAAAATTTTTGGCGCTACAACTCAGCTGGGAACTACTGGGTTTTCCGATTGGAGGAATGCTAAAAGAATTGAAGGAAGCCAGAAAGATCGGAAATTCGGCAGCGATCTAATTAAAAGGTCAAATATTTTGAGCCAAGGCACTAATTACTGGAGAAATCGAGGGAGAAATGTACGTCTTAGAATGGTAGAAACCATTAAATTAATAGCTTCACGTGGGCTAGGACTTCGAGGCCGCATACTGATGTTTTTGGGTCTTCATCGAGCGGAAATTTTATGGGAATTTTAGAGCTTATTGCTAAGTTTGATCCGTTTTTGGCTGACCACATTGGAAGATTCGGAAATCCTGGCAAAGGCTCACCTTCGTATCTATCTATCACATACAATTGTGGACGAACTTATTCTCCAGATGGTATCTCAAGTGCAAATAAAAATTGTTGAAGAAATAAAGACTGCCAAATATTTTTCGATTATTATCGATTCAACACCAGATATCAGCCATGTCGATCAACTAACATTCGTTAAGTTTGCCCTAATGGAGTATCTATCGGACGTTTTCTAACCGTTATTGCTTACAGCGGTCACAAGTCTGAAAAATTGGTAGAAGCAGTCTTGAATCGATTAACAACTTTCCGCATAAATATAATGGACTGCCTTTAGCATATTCTATCCCGTGCCAGCTCAGTCTCTAAATATTGTCGGAAATTCAGCGGCTGGCTTTTGTGTCGATTCTGTAACCTATTTTGGAACAATACAAAAGCTGTATAATTTTTTCAGCATATCTACGCACCGATGGAATATTTTAATGTCCAAGCTGAGTTCAAAACTGTCTGTTTGGAATGCTTGTGCGGATGCAAGCAAAGCATTTTATATTCCTTATTCCGAATTTGTAGAAGCCCTTCGTATAATACCGGAAAATGCAAATGAAAAGCCCTATGCAAAATTAGAAGCGAGAATGAAAAACTGAGATATCTTGAAACTTGAACTGCTTTTATGATATGTTTTTGGAATAAAGTTGTGGAAATGTTTAACGAAACAAATAAAAAACTTCAGGCTGTAAATATAGATCTTACCGCTGTAATTTTATTATATGATTCACTGTATTCTTTTGTAAACATGTTAAGGGATAATTTTGATTTATTTGAATAGCTGTTACATGTCAATTTAGTATGAAAACATGTAACAGATAGAGGTCAAATAAAGTCAGTTATTCGTTTAGATACCTGCATAGTTGTCGTATGACCCTAGCCTTTTATTGACCTGTTCCAAGGAAAACTGAGAGTTCTGTAGTCGTATACGTAACTTGATTTTCTCGGGCTGTTTGATAGAATCAATCGGGCTTTATGAACCTTTTCACCGTCTTAGCACATAATCAATCAATAAATCGTACTGTATTCTGGCCATCGTTATCGAAGAAACCTTCGAAGTCACAAGCATTTATAGCAGCGCATTTCAAAACATGAAATAGTTTTCTTACCTTCCCGAATAATCACCTTCTCGATGATAATTATACATTAATTAATATAGTCTCATGGATGTTAGAATAAAATATTTGATTTCCTCGTTTGTCGGTTATTTTCCTGGATTTGTTTCAATATTTAATATGAAAAGTTAAAAATCCAGTCAATGTTTATTTCTGATATGAAAACCTCCAGATAAGATGACAGCTGACAATAATTGTTGGTTGCCCAACTGAAGGGTACTCTTGGAATGTTGCCAGGTGTACATGTTTCTCTAACGATCCTCGTGCGATGCTGATATGTTTGTGGACCAAGCCAACAAGAAACAACATAATTATGCTACCATCAGATATAAGCAGGTAAGATGATTTAGTGGTTGCATTGTGTTCCCTAAATTTGGCAACACCGCCCGGTTGTTTCGCAGCTGGTTCCAGCAGAGACGCAGGCTCTTGGTTAAAGGTATGTTTAGGCCATTTTTGATATCAGGAGTTTAAAATGGCCGCGGGCTGGAATGAGGTAGTTTCTGTTTGATTAGTCATTGTGGATAATCACACAGCCTTAGGTATGTTTTATTGCGTATTGAAGATGTTGTTAAATTTGGTGGCCACAATCTTGTTGTATTTTACGTGTTGACGTGGGACAATCTAAAGCTGGCCTATTGGTTGATTTTTTTTGGCCCTTAAATATTGAACCTTGGCGTTGGAAGTGGACGATCTTGACTTCTCTTCGTTCCCTTTCTTGGTAAACCCTCCTAAGAGGAGATAGTGCGTAAGCCAGATAAAAAGTTTAAGAATTTCTAAATTGTCCTTACGGTATAATCTTATTTCGGGCTAGAGAGGTTGTCATAGTTACCAGTAAATTAATTAACTGTGGATTTGTTGGATTTTGTCTGAAGTTTTTTTTGGTAACTGGCCACGTGCGGAAGATTCCGGAACAAAAAACGCCGTTTCCTTCCACAAGAGGTGCCTGTAGGAGAGAGTGCCTTGCTCTCATTCGTCATCATCAGCAAAACTCTACGTAGTTAGGGTTTTTAGTTGTAGTGACAAAGTAGCTACCGGTCAACCAGTTCAAGTGGTTGTTTTAATTTGGTATCGACTGCAGCCAGAGTTACTGACTGTCCAGGTGGGCACTACCTTAAATTGCCACTAAGAGTTTATGGTTCCCAAGGCGCCTAGCAGCCTACGCTCAGAAGGCCGGATGTGATATAGGGGAGACCAGAAGAGATAAGTCTAGTCTAAGTTTAGTGTGGTACTATGTACACAAAACACTTGTGATCTTTCTAAATAATGTTATTCGCGTGTTATTAGTATCTTCAGGGTTGTATTAGATTGCGTGTTTTATTTCTTTCTGCGTTGTATTGATATAAATACTTTTGGAACTGTTTAGGTGTAAGCATAGCTTAACGAGGCTAATTTAAATAAGTATACCGCTGCTAGGGATACTATTTACTAGTGTGGATCGCTTAATGCTCATAGCTTTTTTTCATATTATTTTTCCCATTTAATATATATCGTGGTAAATGATAAATATTGTCGTTCTGACTGATTAACTATATGGTTATAATAATTTTACATAATGGTATTTCATAAACGGAATCGTTAAGGTTTATTTATGTACAACTGCGGACACATATACCATGGTAGAAGCGCACAATGTTTAGCAGTAATAGTATTAAAATGACTCTTATTGCTAGTATGATGAGACGATAGATATCTTATGCTTATTGGGTTTATTATTAATTTTGTTGAAATTGATTTTAATCTTTCGTAATAATTTGGCATATTAGATTGTTTCTTCCGTGCCTAACAATTGTTCGATCATTCTTTTATCTATTTCGCTTCCATTATAATTCAATTTAATTAAAATTACAGTCTGTACGTATACACAACTGAACTAGTTCTATAATTGTGAGCATATATCAACTTATTATCATTTGTTTTCACTTAAGCTCTTTTACATTCTTTCATATTTATATCATTTTGATTATTGAAAGAAATACGACAACACTTGAACGTCAAACCTAACGAGCATCCAATAAACTTTAACCTGGACGAACGTTACCGTCTTTTATTTGTTCTGAGATATCTCAACCAAACAAGTGTAGTTAATAGTCATTTGATTTTTGAGCCACCCTTAAGGATTCTCAAGACCTTCTGGTTTGGGTCTGCGGATTTAGTTATTTCAAGCTAGTGGCGCCCTGGTCAAAATAAAATTATGGACCCACTCCCACGTCGACGACTAGTCGGAGCACATGTTGCGCTGGCCGCATCCTTAACACGTTAACTGCCACAATACAACTTTTTTTTTGGACCCCATGGGCCACGACCTAAAAATTCCTTAATATACTTCCAGAATGTTAAAAATGATGACAAGGTATCTATTACTTGTCAATAGCTGTCAAAATTTGCGTTTTTTACCGTGAATCAAATATGTCTCACGTGGCCTGGCTGATCGAAATTGCATAGCAGGCCGTGTGAATCATACGTGACAAAACCTGTCTATTCTCGTTCTCGTTATAATAAGATAAGATGCTCCTTTTGCTATTCTACAATACCTCAAGAAAAGGGAAGATCAGTGGCAGCCAAAAATACTGCACAAACTAGATGGAAGTGCATCCAATGCGATAAGTACTACTGCGTGACCTGTTTCACAAAATCACATATTTGTTCAAAAGAATAGCAAAGTTATTCTTATGTTAGATTTAAGATCTGTATAGTTTGTATGTTGGTATCCATTCTGTATTTTTTTAACATGTAATAGTATTTATTTAATTTTCTCAATAAAAAGCGTCTAAGAATAAACTATATTTAACTTCCGATAAGAAAATTACGTGGGCTAACTACCTTAATTTGTTCATGAGGCCATGCTTTTTTAACTACCGTGCGTTTATATGGCCAGTGTGAATCGCTGGCGAGCTACAGAGATAAAAGTAATAGTTTGCACGTGAATCATGTATGGTTCATATGGCCTAAATGAATATGTCACTTGTGAGACACACTTGATTCACGTGGCAGTTAACGTGTTAAGGGTAGGTCACATCTTATTTATTTTAAATTGCTAACTCAATTATGCCCAGTTTCTCAAAGTATGGATAGCTTTATTCTTCAAATATTTCCTATGACAACGATTGTTAATACAATTGTAACCATAGCAATTATAGGCTTCATAACTTTATTCAATAGATATCTGGTACTTCAGAAACCGGGCATTAGAAGGGTTTTACGCGCAACATATGATGCAATTAACTTATGCAAAAAAATTACCAACTTGACACCAGAAGGAAAAAGAAAAGGAAGGTGTATTTTGATAACATGAGAGAAGCGACGTTGAATTTAAAGGAAGGGATAATTTTCGTGTTCAAGTTCTTCAACTAATAGATGAGTTTTAAATGTAATTTTCGAGGAGGCGAGAGGAGTATGTAGAATTTCATGCAGAATTTGGATATTTAAATGAACTATTATCAATGACTACATCCGAAATTATATTGATGTCCAATTAGAAGGAGAGATCCTTCAAATAAAGCATCTTGGTCTCTCATCGAATGGACCGCTGGACTTACTCAAGGAATTGAAAAGTCGAAAAATCGATAACGGTGTTCCCGATTTAACTATTTTATTGAGAGTTTTTACTTTTCAGGCAGTGACTAATTGTACGGGAGAAAGGTAATTTTCAGTACCAAAGAGGGTCAAAAACTATTGCAGATCGACGTTATCTCACAATAAATTAAATGCTTTGACAATAATGTGCACCGAGAGTAATCTTCTAAACCGTATTAACCTTGAGTTTTTGTTCAAGTCAAGGCAAGAAAAAAATCTTTTCAGTAATTGTCTTTAATATTATATTATTTTTTTACTTACCTTTATATACCTACTTAGGTATCCTAGATAAAGAATATAAACTTTTGTTTTCGTATTACTTCAGTGATTTAGTATTAACTTTGTTAGTTGTCGTTTTATACCTACTGTTTTTTTATTAACATTTTATATAGAATAAAAGACAAAAGGAAAGAAAACTAATTTCTTTTTACATAAAATAGAGGCGCAACATTTTAAAAGGCTTCGAGGCATAATACGCAACTGATGTGTATATTATAGAGCATGTGTGGAATAGAATAAAATCAAGATGGAATTAAAGGAAGTATGAGTATAATAATCTGGATGACTTAAGGAATATAATTAGAGCCGAGTGGGAGGTTGTTCGCCAAACCTTTGTTGCGCGTTGGTCAGCAGCACGCCAAGAAAGGGTAGTGGATGTACAGCGAGTCGGAGGTACCAACAATGTACTAATGATCAGTAAGAACATCTTGCACTTTTCCAATTTTTGTCTTGCTTTTTTTCTCCACTGTGTACAAAGAATATAGAGATATCCTTGTTAGGACAAGAGCTTGTCAAGATTCGTTTACAAATTGCTAGAAATTTGAAAATGATGCTGAAATTGTCTCTTCATTTTCCGAAAAAAAAATCATATTTTTTGGTCAGAAGACTTCAATTAAAAAACTGACAAAAATGTCTTGAACTTCAAATCGTACCTATTATTGTATTACAAATAAAGAAGTACTGACGCAATTGCAATAGCTTAACAATTTTAAAATTATGCTAAAATTATGCTTTCCGTTTGGTTTTGACGAGCAGTTTAGATCCATCATGTTTATTAATTATTTTAACGAGAGGTACTCTTTGCAAGTAGATTATCAGTCATTTGAAAAAAGTCATGTATGTTCGAAGCATTAAATAAGTTTTCTTTCAATTGCGTTAAGTATTTTTTACGTGCTTGTAAAATGGAGCATAATTACAATGTCCAAAATAGTTATTTATGCAACAAGTGTGTAAAGTGACCCTTTTGTCAATCCCATGAATAAAAAAGGATACTTTACAGATGAGTAACATACAAAATTTTTTCTACTTCCCAAAAATTTATGAAAATATAAAATTATTATTTAATTACTTTACGCACTAGTGCATAAAATAAATTATTTTAAGCACTAGTGCGTAATAGTATATTATATACCTAGGTTGAGAAGTAAGCCATTATTTACCGAGCACTTTTACATCCTGAGGCGCGTAGCGCCGAAGGGTATAAAGTGCGAGGTTAATAATGGCCTTCTCAACCGAGGTATATATAGAATTTTTTTTACTACTAACACTGATATATTACCATATTTGATTCGATTTGATTTTCATATTAGTCATTTTCTACTTATTTTTCAAATAGTTCGAAATATCAGGTAGCCTGGAAGTTCACTTGTCTAACTGACATAATGAATTTAATTTTAAATGTCATTTTCCGAAAGATAGATATCTAAGATATCTAAAAGTTAAAACCGTAACGTGTGAATAAAATAATTGGAAAATGGGTGAAAATTTTAGTGAGAGTAATTTAGATATGGAAGTATGTACCCCTCCTGAACTTAGAGAGACAGCAACTACTGCAAGTAGCGATTTGTTGCCAGAAAAATCGAAGAGAGTGTACATTCAAGTATTAATAAGAATACTATGGGGAGTCATAAAAAGTGAGTCATACTGTATATAATTTTTTTACTAATAGCACTGATATAATCCTTATCATTATTTGAATTGATTAGATTTTGAAATTAATCATTTCCTACTAATTTTTCAAATAATCCGAACTGACAACTAGTTGTCAAACTAACAAGTTTAAATTTAAATGACATTTTCCGTTTCATTATTGACCTAGGTTTTTTTAAATATTATTATTTACCTAAGGTGAGAAATGTTACTTCTCATTTGAGGAATGGACTAAATAATGGTGATTTATCATGTTAGTAGTAAAAAAAATATATTATTTTACGAACTGCCCTAATATGTCAGATTTACTTTACGCACTAGTTCGTAAAATAACTTATTTTACGCACTGCACATTAAACAGGTCTATTTTACGAATCTTAGAGAGTGCGTAAAGTGAGTACTTTACGCAGGGTAGTCGAAAAAATATTTTTTAACTTCATTGAGCAACCTGACTAAAGCATATTATTTTATTCTAAAACAGGCCATATACATATATATATACTATACAACACATAGCCCTTATCACATACTAAGAACATAATTCGCAGTCAAAAATTATGCCAACTATCTCTAGGATATATCTAAACTATAAATCGGAACGGTTTTGGCGTATTTTACACATTAATACAAATCATGGTAATCAATTATCCATCCTTTGAAACATTCTCGGTCTTAAAATAAAGTCCATTAAAGACTAGTTGTGCAAATCATGACGAAGTTAGTCACTAAACTGGGAGCTTATAGCTATTAGCATTCTATTACTCATGCATTAATCTGCACTTAACAGAAGTATGCAATTGCATTAAAATATATCTTCATTCTTGAATGTATTACCCCACTTTGTATCAGTCATTCTAATGTAACTCTATGATGTATAAACTGGGCCTGTTAGGCGCGGAGTAATGCTTGCTCGTCTATAGTTTACTAAAATAATCTTAATTTAATTCAGAATTTTAATATACAGACTCTAAACACGAGGGGTTAGTTGGGTTGAGGCATTTTGGTGTGCAGACCAAAGGATATTCAAGGAAATTCGAGGCAATATTTTTCAGGAAATGTTGAGGTATTTTTAAGGTAGGTCAAGGCACTGTAGAGGAATTTTAAGCGTCAAGATCTCGATTGTATTGTGTTTAGAACATATTAATGAAACTGTGCTGCTTGGATACTTCGGCACTCTCGCTGAAATATTTTCTCCGAGTTCCTTATGGTCCAAATATTCAATGATAAAGAAGACTTTAATGGTAAATAAGATTAACATCGCTAATTACCATAAGTTAAGCGAATATTTGAATCAACATTCAAAAGGATACCAGCCAAAAAATTTAGTTCTGTCTAGAGAAGGTATTTTAAAATTTGTTCATGAAGCACCAAATGGGACGTTTTTAATGTATAAAGTGGCATTAATATTTGGTGTATTTGGGGGATGCCGACGGCAAGAACTTGTGGATAGGCTAGTTACTCACGTAGAAGATAGAAAATCAGTTTTTGTGGTAAACGTACTAAAGACAAAACCGATAAAAAACGTGTTTTTACCTTTTGTAAGCACTTTGTCCTTTTGTAGAGGTATTCATGAAAAAAGTCAGCATATTACTGGATGCTATTTGAACGTTCTGGGAAAATTAGTCCGGATAGACTACGATGATATATAGTGCATAAAAAATCAATTTGCTTTAGCTGATAGAACGATGGTCAGACAAAAAAAAGATTAAAAAGAAAGAGACCAACAAAAGCTTTTATAGAATTTGAGTCTGGTGATAAAAATGGTGAAATGTCCACGACTCTATACAGAGTCATTTTCATCTTTAAATGAAATCGAGGGTGAAAAAAAAGGAACCTATGTCCTCAGTAGGTGCGAATACTATAGAAGTAGTGCCAGAAAAATATTACGCCGTCTGTTACGATGGAGCATGGTCTACAGAACGTACACTGAATAAAACAAATTATGATAAATTTGTTATGAAATTTTTGAAGCAAAAATTAAATTCGTATGTGTGGCCTAAAAATAATGATATAACTGAAATAGAATAAATATACATAGTATAGGGTCTAATATATTTAATTGGAACCCTGTTATCATTAAAGATAAAAAACAATTATCCTTTAAAAAAATTTCTGTCTATAGATATTTTCGGAGAATCCAATGGTGTAGTCCTTTTTTTCTCGTAGAATCAATTTTTCTCACATTTCAAAAATATGGCAGCACAGGGTTTCTAAAAAAATGCTTAAAAGAACGGCGTACAAAATATTAATAACTCCGCTCAATATACTCATTAATCCTATTAAGTATTACATTTTAGTATTCATTTTTACATTATAGATACTTTTTGTACTGCATATCAATTCAATTATTTTGGAGGTACTGGAATTCGAAATTATTATTTTGGAAAGGTATTAGAAGGCATTTCGAGGTATTTCAAACCAATTCGAGGAAATTTGATGCAATTCGAGGAAGTTCCAGGACTTCTCGAAGGCATTTTGGTAGTCCAATTTAGTGTACAAAATTTCGTCAGCGATCTAACCCTCGTCTAATTCACATTTTAAAAAAATAAAAATAATTATATATTTTTCATCACTACATTTGCAACAAAATTATTTTACGGTGTACACAAGCTTTCTATGGATGAAATTGTGAATCGTACCATTTAAGTGGAAACTCAAAAAATATCGAGAAACGTAACACATGACAAAGCAATTATCTATATAACTTAAACATGAACTGACCCGCATTTTCGTTATAATTATTATTATAATAAAATAATAGTCATGTTATTTATTTGCATATAAAATATACATTCGAAACCAGAAGATAGTTTACTTCTTTTTTCAGTCCAGGGAAAGTGGTATACATATTTCCTACGCCAGTTTAGTATAATAGAAAGTAAAATAAGTCGCAAAAATGTGGCTGTATTCAGTTTTGATTATTGTGCATTAATAAATGTCAAACTTAACACACATTAAACAGGATTTATGTCAAGTTACCACTAGAAATAATTTGATAAGAATGTAGGTACCAGAAGAACTATAGAAAATAAATACTTAGCCATGCATAAAATAAATAGGACCCTTGTACTATTATACAGTTAAACAGCCACGGTTTTTGATTTTGCACGATATTTGTATTTTTAAGAAAGCTGCAGTATTAACAAGCTTTAGAATAATAAATTGTAATTTAATGATGTTGTAGGGTTTCTAAAGTGGAGTTGTTTCAGATAGGTTCAGGGTATTAAAATTGTAACCAATTTTTCTAAAATGTCTCTGGTTTAAAGTTAAAATATTGCACAAGCTAGTACATAAAAAGATGTATGATGTGATGCCATATTTATGTATCATCGGTGCACAAACCTCTTGGATCATTTTTGTGGACCAACTGTATCACCGGTGATATCATGTAATATTATATTTAGTGGTTTGTTAAAATTGCTGGTACATAAGAGCGGACGAATAAAATATAGCAGTGGTATATAAATGAACCGAGTAACATATAGGACAAGCGGGCATTGCCGGTGACTCACTTTAATCAAGTTGTTCATGTTGAAATAAGATAGTAGTCAAATTTGACAAGGAATACTGTTTAATTTTAATAAATGTTAAAAAAGTTAAAATAAGAAAACATTTGAACACTCGATACAAAAAGTGGAAATCAGGTTAGCCTTCTTTGTTAAAAGAAGTTGGACCACTTTTTGTAAACTACCAATTTTCGATGACTCCCAGCCAAAAATTGTCTACTCCTTAACATCTGAAGTAATTTTTCACTTTATTTAAAATGCGTTGATCAGTAAGAATGTCTCTATCTGCTTCTTGCAATGTGTATGATATAGACATCAGTTGCACAGAATTCTTGGGGTCGCTGCCAATTTTACTGGGGTTAAGTTATTGCCTCAGTTAACTTATATGCTAATGGACATGTTTCCAAAAGTTTGGCAACTGTATACATCAAACAGTTTCGACAGTCCTAGCGAAATATCAATATTTTCTTATCCTTCACTCCAACGCATTTTTGATAGCTGCTCTAGTCGCATATCTTAGGTCGATTCTTGGAGTCTTTTAAGATTACAGAATAATCCATAATCTTTTTTAAAAACATCTATTTTACAAATGGAAGTGCTTTGGAGAACTTCTGTAACAAAACGCCTCATTAAGTTATTTAAAATAGTTAATAGATCTTCATACATAAATGGAACTAGAGGCCAATTTCAATTGTGTGATGCAGAGAGCGTACTCGAAAGTTTTGAGCAGTGTCTGCTGACTTAAAATTCCCTGTTTAAATTTGATTTTCCGCCGAATTCCCGGTTTTTTTTTTTCAGTCTATCTGAGATTCTCGTCTTTTCTCGGCTCCTGGGCACCATGTTAAAGTAAAACAATAGAGCCATGATCTTTGACTAGGCACAGATTTCTGCGCACGCTTCGCATTAAATTTTGGATGAAATTTTGATCAAGTTCGCGTAACTTTTGTACAATCCCTAGTCAAAGTTGCCCTTTATTTTGGGCTCCACACCCTCCATCGTAAGCTTCTCGAGGCACGAAGCTAGAAAAACTTCGATGGGTCGATCTTGAGAAACGCGAGAAGGACTATCTATCGCTCCAAGAAAAGAAAGTTAAACTGGTTTATCTTTTTTGGACAAAAATCTTGAAACACCAAATTTTTTTCTAACACTCCGTAGTAGTTGGCAGCATATCGACTTGTTCACAAAATCGTTTCTTGTTCGAGATTTCCGTTTAAATATGCCTGAGCTTGGTTTGCAGAATGGCCGGACGCTTGCCATTTCCAGCAAAATTTAACCATTTTTGATACAGAATTGTCAATCTGGTTATGGGTGATCTAGATTTCGTCCAAACCTTATGAACCGTCTGAAAGAATCTGTGCCTAGTTAAAGATCATGATATGCTGTTTATTTTTAAGTGCTTTATTTTGTAGCTTAAGGAACCCTCAGTCATGGTATTTAACAAAATGTAAAATAAAATTTATTTTATTGTTAAATATTTAGTGCTCAACTTTGCAACAAAACGTTTAAGACCTACTTTATATTATGGCTCACCTACAAATTTCAAACATTTGCGTATGTTTCAGTATTTTAATTTAATAAACGCAATAATTACATTATCTTAATCTTTCTTGTCAGCGTTATTTATGTTTTAAATAACTGAACGTACAGATATAGTTTGCTTGGGCTAGACATACCGTTTTTAATTGCTCGTCAATCATTTATATATCGAAAGTACTGCACTACGCCACTGAGGACCAGTATTTAAACACCTTGACATTTTCGCAGTTCCCCATACTATTATTAACGAACTTAGAGATTAATTTGATTATAGTTAAGATAAATAAAACAAGCGTGACACATTTATGTGGAAGGGTTTGGTATAAAAAAAATCATGCTCGAGGTTAAATAAACAATATTTGCATAACATAATATTATCCAGATCGCATAAGTAATAATTAAATGAAGCTAACAAATACGAACTTAAATATGTACATATTGGTCCGACGTAATATACACTTTAAGCGTATAATGCGCGATGTCGGATACAGTCGCGGTTAAAAACAGCGGCGCAACGAATTGCAACGTGGCCCGTATAATATGCAAAATCATCGGGCCCCTCCCCGTGGTCGGGTTTTAATAAATTTAAGAAAAGTAAAACGCCCATTCTGGTATTTTTACACCTAATTATTGATTTATATTTTATTAACTGTAAAATATCTTAAGATTAGTTAAAATATTTAATAAACATATTTTTATGAACATCCGGTATTACTTAAAATGCTACCCAACCGTCCGTGATATTTAGCTTTACCCTTGAAAACTGATACTCTAACATAAACAAATAATATGATCCAGAGATTGGGAGAGACCTAAAACAAGAACGAAGGCAGGGCAGTGAGAGCTAGCCGATTAAGACCCATGTATATAGAGTGGTCATAGTTTACCTATGTGTGGTTGTTTTGTGTGAAATCATGTCGACAGGTGAATAATAGTTTATATTGTCCATGGCAGGAGTTTTGATGGTATACCAGAGTTTATTGCCGTTGGGAAAGGTATTACCAGGTTGTGGTCGATTGTGTAGCAATGACCGGGATGCCCTGTTTTGTGTGCGATGCCTTCGAGTTGGTCTTGTGAGTGTGAGGGCGCCTCACTTGTCTTCTCGAATTGACACACTAGGGTTCTAAGATCTCGGTATGTGTTATCTTAGTTTTCCGGGTGCTGAGATGCTTACTGTTTAGCGACATTGGAGCGTCTGAGGTAGTCCAAACTATTTCAGGTGACACTAGCTAGTCGTCGAAGAAAGAAGGTATATATCTGACATTATGTAATAATATAGTATTGTGGAAATTGATGGTTATTGGCATGAAGCAAGGGGACAGAGGTTCCCCGGTGAGTACACTTTAATTTATCATTGCTCAGTCAGTACAGTAATTGGCTAATATTTTTGTTTCATGGCCACCTCAATCTCTGGCTATATACCGGATGGAGCTCGCTGAATGAATTGCATTGTCAATAATAACGTAAGTGTGATCTTATAAAACACTAATTTTACATAACTTTTATTAAAAGGGAGTAAAACTTCACAAACACAAAAGGCCGTTGCATTATAATTACTTAGAATTACCTAAATATTTATTTTAAAAATCAAAAATTCGATATGTATTTATTTACGAAAATTTCAAATCCAACTTTTATAGGTAATAATTGAACAGCTCAAGGGCCCCCTTATATATTTCATTTCACACCCTATATATGCGCTTCGCGGCTGCGTTATGACAGTACAGTCCTGATATTCTTCATGAAATTCCGAAAAATATGGTGAAAATCGCATATTAATTACGTTGGTTGATTCATCTCTATAATATACGACTCAATTTTTCCTACAGTATTATGCAAACCAACACCCTCTAGACAAGAAGGGCCAAACTAGGAAAAACAGTAGCCCATATGGCCACCCCCGTTGGGACCGGAAACTAAATGCTGTAAGGGGTAGATTTCTATAGTTTTTAATATAAAATATGTCTAAAATTGTGAAATTTGTGCATTTGCAGCACGTCATTTATTGTGTCACTGGCAAGGACATTGCCCTATTTTCATGAAAATAGACTTAACTCTACTGCACTACACTTACTACACTATACTTTCCTAATTATTCTACATTATACAATTAAATAGTTATAGTTTATAATTGGATTGATTGCTCTGGTACGAGATGTGTGTCCACAAATATCTATTATAATTTCAGAGCGGATAATACCTAGTAATATCTAAAGTAACTGAAATTTTAATATTCACATACTGTCTGCCTGAAGCAAACAAACAAGCCCTTAATGTTTTTATTTTGTGGCGTTATAATAATAATGCCTACTTACCTATTTACTTTGACTGCCTTTTGACACTACATATAATAAGTTTTAGGTAACCACAGATATTTTTAGGTTACAGCCGGACAACATCAGAGGTTTGATTTTAATACCTCAGTTTTACTTAGGATACCTAAACACTTTTTATTTGTATCATTACTGAATATTGATTAAGGGTTGTAGGGTGGTTTTAGGTACGTGTTGTAATAATTAAAGTATGTTAAAGCTTTGGTTTAAGTTCAGTCGCTTAGTTGAGAACATTGATTTTTAAATAATTGTGTATAATAGTGTTGGGTGAATTGAAAACATGGTGTTAACCTGTTGTGTTCCGAAGTGTAGAGGGAATTATAAAAAATGAACCCAAAGTGGAATTTTTTTCTTTTTGAAAAGAAGGTGAACTGAGGTAAATTAAATTAAGAGGAAAAAATCATTTGTTCCAACCAAAAATACTCGGGTAAGTTTTGTTTTTCTATTTTCACAGACAGTGAATAGTCATACACACTGTATTTTTATAGGCTGTGCCTAACAGTACGTGCACAACATATGGTATTAATTAATTGTGTGATTTTACCTAGAAAATGCTTCGCAATATCTGCTTACTTTACCCCCTAGGGTGGTTGTATTGTATTCAATGACTGTCTTGGTCTAACGCAGGTAATTAAAGTAAATATATCTTTTAGGTGTGTGATATCCACTTTAGGTCAAATGAATACATGTTTTATTAATAAGCTCACTTAAACTTTATTGTATTTATTTCTGAAGACATGTGTATATCAATAGAGCAAATGGGTACTGCTGTCAACAAAATTGTATGTCAAGACAAAAGCCAACTCAACTTACCTCTTGAAGTAGCTCCATGATGCTAATACTGTAGAGAAAGTTCTTATTGAAGTTACTTATTTTCGAAAGCAACATACCGAACAGCGTTCTGTATATAGAATTTAAACATTGTAGGTGATATTTTAACATGTTTAGGAACACACTCTACAGTACAAAGTCAACCAGTTCAAAACATTTTTTGAAAAGCTTTTATTTTTTTTTTCTCTGTTTGTTATTGGTATCAAAAAAATATATGCTGCAAAAACTACAAGCTAAAGAAACCTAGTAATGCAAGTCATGTTCTAATGCACAGGCAGAAAAGAATAGGTAACGTTTTCAAAATTCAGTTTTCTTTAAAATTTAAGATTTATTTTTTAAAAAAGAAACAATTATGTCAAATCAAAAAACTCCTCAAAAGTAAACATTAATTTTTTCACTTTACATTATCTTTTTTAAACAGTCTTAAAAAAATATGTAAGTAAATATGTATTCTTGTTTTAGTTTAGGTATATACACTTCCAGATATATGTATCTTAAACAAACCACTGTATATTTATACATTAACACTCATAGTCCGTATTTTTTACATCATATTATAGTTGTTAAACTACTTATTATAATAATTATTATGTTTCTTTCTGTGATGGGTACGGCTCCCAAACGATTTTTGTTGTTATTTTGGTAAATGACATATAATTAACTATTAAAAATAATGTAGATATGTATTTTTCATCCGATCAAACAATACCTTTCCGATGTGTTTTCTCGTCGCAAAAGTCATGATTCCGGTATATTGTATTCGTTGCTTGGCAACATGCAATAACTGTAGGTACAACATTTCCGTCCTAGGCCGGGAATATAAAATTTCTATCATATTTGAACACCTTGTTTGTCAGATCTGACGTTAATCAAAAGCAAGATTTAGCTGTGGTTTCCTTAGTTACGTAATAAACTCCAAGCTTGCTCGATTCTAAACTTGATATTATGTTGAGTTTAAATTTAAATCACCGTTTTTATTTAGAGTAATATTTTGCTTTATTTTTATAAATACGTATTATAATTAATTGCGATCGGATAAAAAAATAGTATGTGCAACTCGAAGGAAAACACATTCCTGGACTCCTGTGTTGCTGGCCTCGGCTGTGCCTCGTCCAGCAATTACCACAATCGTCCAGGAATGTTTTGCTTTTCCTCCTAGTTACACAATATACTATTTTTGAGGTCAAAAAGTATCAAAAGTAGTATATATATGAATTAACACGCTCTCCATTTTCAGAGCCTGCTCCCTACGCGCGACGCCATCTTCGATTTAGATATCAGGCCTTGTTCTTTAGAAGGTGTTGTGCAAACCATCGAGATAGACTAAGAGGCACTACCAGCTGAACATTAGTAGTGTCCCTTTTGCCATATATACGACACTTCTGCCAGCGTGTGGCATCATGTATTGTGTGTTTGTTTGGTTAGTTAGCATTATTGACAATAATTTAGAAATAAATAAGTTGGGGGGTTGGTATGCCCCGAACATGCCGTTCCTTGCATATTATTTTATTAGGTATTCCTGAATAGACACATGCATATTAAATAATTATTATCATAAATTTTAATTCAGGCGCGTTAACATTAACCACAAAATATCTAGTTAAGTATACGAAAGCGGGAAAATGTTTTGTTATTTTTTCCTACATGTAGACACACATAGAATGAATACGGGTATTTTCACATGACTTCAATAAATAAAATTCGTGTTGTAAAATGCACCCATAGCCCGAGCTATAACCATTGTATGCAGCCAAGCATAATACCAAAAAGATAATATTGCAACGTGTATAATCAGACAGGCGCAAGGTGGTAGTATAAAATATGTGTCTGACCTAAATTTTACACAATTATTGTTATGACAACAATACCACTTGCTTGTAATACGTTGTAATATCACTTTTCTGATGATGAAAATAGTTTCCACAATCAAATGATGATGGGAACAGACAGAAAATATATTTATATATTTATTACTATGTCTTGTTTACTGTTAAACTAATTTCTCTGCTAGCTTCATGAAACATTTCCTCCTAGTGACAAGATGGCAAGAACGAATAAAGATATCACTAATTTTAGGAAGAAATTGTTACAAAGTATGCATCAGTTTGATTAGAGGAGATTTACTTTTGGCAAATTGATGTCCATAAAGCTAGCCCCTCCATTTTGGAATTTTCTAAAATTTTCTGTTGTGCTGACTTGGGCTAGGTTTGTGCTTCATTGTGCCGCAATTTGCTTTCAAAAATGTTTAAATTTCCCGGAGATATAGGAACTCGTTTTTTCAAAAAACAGATAGACCCGCCATATTTTTTTTTAATTTTTGTTGTTGTGCTGAGTTGTGCTCAGTTTGTGCTGACCAGTGATTGTGACGGTTTTCCTTTTTTTTTTGTTTATTTGCAAATACACTTTTTTGTAATAATTAAAACTAAATTTATCTATCCGACGTGATGGTCATAGAGGGATGTATTTCATAGAACCTGCCATATATTTTGTATATCAATAAGTATATTTCGTACACCAATAATATGTCTCTCCATAGGAGGCTGATGAAGCATTTATCCCGCTGAAAGCCTGCGGTTTGATTCGAATAATCTAACAATAAATGTTAATAAAACGCCAACAGAACTATTTAAGAACAACTCTTAACAAACTGTAAATACAGCCTTACCTTTAGGCATAAAAACAGAACAGAAAACCTGACTGGAAGAGTTACTTTCTAGAAATATTGAGCTCCAGCTCTCAGAGCATATAACCATTACCTCCTATCGTATAACTAGGCCTGACGGCTTACGCTTACGCGTGACGTCATCCAAAGTGGTCTTAACTTATTTACAGGCGTATATTGAAATGTGTAATTTCTTTTAAAATTTCACAGTTAAGTAGACATTTTAGATGCAAATTTCTCAAAGAAAATATAACAAAAACTTGTGTTTTGTAAATTTAAGTTTTTTATATGACGTTTGAAACGTAATTGGCCTAATACAATACCTCCTACAAGCTGATATTACTTTAAGCACGACTCTTTTGACTGATAATGTGTATTACTAATTTTTTTTAAATCAGAAATTAAATTGAGGTTTACTTACCTTTTTTGCATACATAAATAATATTTAAGGGCTTCCCGGTAAAACAAGGCTGCGAGTCATGAACTCAGCCTTTAGACGTGCCTCATTTGATTTTTGTTAAAGGAAAACGAAATTTCAAAGTAAAAACCGTTGAATATCCAGTTTTTCAAAATAGAATCTATTTTGATAAACTGAAACTAGATACCACCAATATATTTAATAGATAGGTGGTAAAATGTCACTATAGGTATAAAGGTGTCATAATAGGTAATAGTAATGTAAAATTTGTTAGTGTGTTTTCTCCTCGGTTTTCTCCATCCAAAGAACCTTGCAATCTTCAAATATTTATGATAAAACATGAAAGCTTTATACAGGTTTCGGGTTTTACTTTTTTGTGTTAGATTGGGTATATTACCCAGTATATTATTGGGGTCTAATATTTATTTATTAAGTCTCCAGTTTCCTTTTTTTTACCCAAAAGATTATGATTATGTTTAGAACAATAATTATTAAGAAGTGTATTTAAATGCTGCAAAGAAAATTTTTTGAAACATCAATTTTTAGGTGATTTTTACAATTTTCAAAAGGAGTCAAAGAGCCGTTTTGATTTAGATAGTTTAACAACAGCTCACAAAGAAAAGACTTTTTATTGTAAATAATATCTAAAAATGTGTCTTCGAACTCATTAATCAGTTTCTTAAATATAATATAGGCTGTTGAAACTACGCCCTCTACTTGTTCACGAGGATATAAAAGAGCCCCACGACTTACGGAATTAATTAAATGTAAGAATCTTCTACAACACAAGGTTCATTTAAAGTTAAATTTTCTTTGCAAAATTCACAACTTAATTTTTTTAAACAATATGACAGCAATATCCACTTAAATAGGTAAGTGATTATTGGAATTGCAATGAAGTGTGAAATATTTGACAAATACATACATATACAAGCGAATAGTGAATTCCATTCGTAAATCAGTGAGCATTTGCATTCATTCACCTGAATAAAAAAAAGAAATAGGCACTTGATATGCACTATTTTTTACTCGTGAATTTTGCTACCTTCTTAGGAGATGAAACAAAACTTAAGAATAAAATTTACAACAAAAAAAAAGCGACACAAGTCAGCACAACTGAGCACAACAAATATGTGGAGCCAATTAAAAAAAATAGTTGCTATATTTGCAGTTTTAACATATTTGAAAATAAATAGCGGCACAACGCAGCACAAGTAAATGTAAAAAAAAATTGAAATATCCAAAATGATCGAGTTAACTCAATGCATGGGCATTTTGATAGCGCCTAGTAAAATATGTTAATATAATAATTTATTTAAATGAATAAACCGTTTCTAACTTCAATTTAATTTGGTCATCAGCGCAGAGTGCCAAACGAAATCCTGTAATTAGCGGTTTTTGCCAATCCGCGCGCAATTACGCAATATAACATCGAGTTTATCTTTCCACGGTAAAGGAAAAACCGAATGACCTGTATTTTGAAGTGCGTAAATTTAATAAGGAAGTCCATGAAAGCGATCGGTTATACTTATTAATAATGTATTTGGTTTTAGATAAACCTGTATATTATACATAAAAGAGTATAATAGGAAATGCCAAACGTTGTTGTTACTGCACAAGATAAAGAAACAGAAACCAACTATTTCTCGCTTAAAAGATTTATTTCTTGGGCATCTATTATCAATTTTATTCATCAACCAATAAATTGCATCTTACTGAAAATATCCCAGAAATATTTGCTTCAGTGATGTGTCAGTCTTCTTTTTTTCCTAAATGGTCGTGCGGATAAACAGGACTGTATTGTATTTGAATTAATGTTTCGGCGGGAATACTGGAAGACTATATTATAGGTCCTTTTGTTATTGAAGGAACTTTAACCGGCCAAGTTTATACTGAAATGCTCAACCAAACTATAGAGCCCTCGATTGTTTATGAACTTGAAAACCAAAGAGACTTACTTACAAGGCAATCAAAATTTGAACGAAGATCTTCTACATTTTCAGCCATGCTGTTGTGGCGAAAGGGTGGTTGGACCAAAATTATCCAAAACAGTGGATTGGTAAAAGAGATATAATTGAGTGGCCGCCGAGATCACCTCACCTGACCCCTATGGACTTTTATTTTTTAGGATTACATTAAATCACTAGTTTACAAAACCCAGCGAGCTTCTCTGGAAGAATTGCGTCGGAGGATAATTGATGCTCGTCGAAAAAAGAGACGTTTTTCGGAAAGTTGGGGAGGAATTTGAAAATCGGCATTATTTCTGTTTAGAACAAAATGGAAATCATTCTTATTACTTAATAAAATACATAGTTAAAAAACAAGTATTTGCGTTATTACAAAAAAATATAGTTTTGGCATTACAATAGTGTTTTAATTTTGGCTTGGGATACTTTTTCATCATTTACGTTTATTTCTAAGGCCAATTTTTGCAAAAAACATTTTCCCAAATTTTTGCTAACATTTCGTACTTAAATCTCATTAATTTTGGTATAGCTAAAAAGCATTTTTTATAATGTGTCCAGAGAAGTGTCACAAGAAGGGTGGTGCCGCCATTTAAGATTTTAAAGTGAATGAAGGTAGTGCTTCAGGAGTGGGTGAGTGTGGCCTCCAAAATGCAAATGGTACTTTTTGGTTTTTCGATATCTTCCTTAATATGTAGAAAACATAGCCAATATAAGTTTTCAAATTGTCACCCTGCAAGTATATACAAAAGTATGTTTAACTAATGACATTCAATATAGACTACTCTGTAGAATATAGGAAAACATCCCTGAAAACGTATCATAGAAAAGGTCAAATCCTTCTGTTTCCATCTTCAACCTCTGTACCTGTCCAAAGTGTACAAAAGCTCGATTTTCATTAGAATATGAGGTATAATTTAAAAATTCATTTGAAATAAGCAAGTAAGCTACGACTTCCGGTATAACCGAAAGTGGCGTCATCTTGAAAATAGATAGAGAGAACATCCACAAAAAACCCCGTATGCAAATTTTTAGAAATTTATATTAAGCGGCTCGCGTAAGCTCGTCGTGAAACACCCTCGATACAACGGAATTAAGGTAAAAAAATATGCATTATTAATTAATTAAGATATGACAATATTATCTAAATTACTATAATCCTTCACCGCTCCGACATCGACAGCTGCTTGTATCGACAACCAATTATATAAGAATGGCAAATCTTAGCTTGAATATAAAAATTTGGTATAAAAAAATTTCAAAGATTTAACATAAGATTCGAAAGTCTATTATGCTGATGCAGGGATATACGGATCCATTTAATATGTGTTATATAACATTATGTAATGGGATAATGTTTTTGACTGATCTAATCTACAAGACTAGAATGGTAATTAAGTGTTTTTGAGAGAATGTTGTTGCGATTGTTGTGAACAGTAAAATTTTTAAGGACAAATACGAGTATATATAATATATGTATTAATGATTATGCAGATTAAGGAAATCTAAAGAGAAAAAAATGTCCACAATAAATCAGTATCATAAATCAAAGCTTAAATAATTTTTCAAAGCCTTTACTTTAGGGTTTCGAGTTTATCGATTAACTCTACTCTAGCTTAGTTAGTTTTACGTTTAAAAAATCGTAGATATGAATCGAAAGTGTCATTTGTAAGCAAGAATCGTACTGGGACTAACAACTATCTATTCAGCCATTTTACAATTTATATTTAAACAATTTTTACTGCAGCGATAGTTGCAAAATTGGAAAATCATTGATCTCCTCCCTTTTTGATAATTAAAGGGACATCTTTAGGGTATTTTTTTATGGTAGGGTATAAAACAAAATAAAAAAGTAATAAACTAAAGCCGACCATTAAATGCTCGGCCGAAATTGAAAACCAATAATTAATCACCTTAACAGCATTAAAAAATAAAAACGCAGTTGGCTTAGATGTTCATTTGACGTTTAAACAATCACGTCATCTTAAGAAAATACGAAATATTAGTTTTGATATGTTTATGTGTACAGTTGGCATGAGTTTGTGACAAAATGGTTCGAGGTGCCACAACTCCGGCCCAAGAAAGTTAGGGATATAATCATTAAAATGTTTGGTGGAGGGAAGGAAATGAGACCAATTGCCAAATCAAAAATCTAAGGTTGCTGGCCTTATCAAGTCGTAGGGGGAAAACGGTACCACCGATATAAAGGGAAAAAGTCCAGAGCGTCCTCTTTTAGTTACGGATCGTCAAAGAAAGGAGCTAGTTAAAATATGCAAAAAGAACAGGCAGGACAATTTTAGAGACGTAGCATCTGAATGGAATGAAGCTAATCTTCATATTGCAAGAAGTGGATTCATAAGAGTGGTCTTGAATTTTATAAGGTAAATACAACATTAATGTTAAAGTTTGTTTCTACACATTGAATGTAAATATTTCAAGTCAAACCACGAAGGGTTGAGGTCTAAAATTGTGGAAGTGTGAGATTCAGTATCACCAGAAGAGTGCCAGGCTCTCCTAAATTCTATGCCTAAAAGAATTTTGGCAGTAATTCAAGCAAAAGCTGGTGTTCTTAATAACACAAAAAGTTATTTTGGCCGAACATTTTTTAATGGTTGGCTTTAGTTTATTAAATTGTTTATTTATTAAACATATCTTTTTTTAATTATCTAAAGCGAAGAGAACAAAAGTTTTCCTATTTTGCAATCATGGCTTTAGTCAAAATATTTAGATATAAATTCTAAAATGGCCGAATATAATACAGTTGTTAAGCCCCGTAATACCATAAATGATACTACTTTACTGAAAGTATTTGGCTGGTACACTTTTTCGCAGGTTATTTAGTAAATTCGAGATTTATATTGTTCATTACTTAAAGGCAAGCAGCTGAAATATGACACCTCATTACTTAAAGACAAGCAGCTGAAATATGACACCTAGTTGGCGAATATTTTCAGAAAACAATTGTCACAAACAGTATTTGTTCAACTCCACTTATCAACAGAAGAAGACGCGCATTAAACAAACTATGCTGTATGCATGAGGCGTTCTACCCTTACTCCTATGTAGGTAATCCGCCAGGATTTTTCTCATCATATAGGGTGACAATGGCTACATTTCCTACATTAAAAAGAAATCATTTCGAGAAAAGCAACCAATCTCTGAAGCACTACTTTAACTTACTTTAAAATATTAAATGGCACTATCCTACTTACCTGTGATATCTCTCTGGAAAACAAATCAAAAACGCTTTTTGGCGATATCCAAAAATTTTGAGAAAACGTTCTAGAACTGTCTTTTGCAAAAATTGGAAGGAAAAATTAGAAATATACGTAAATGATAAAAAAGTGTCCCAAGCCTAAATCAAAAATCCTACTCTCCTTCTAAAACTCTCAATTTTTTGCAATAACGCAAATACTTGCTTTTTGCTATTTTTTATTAAGTGCTGAAAATGATTTTCCTTTTATTCTAAGAAATAATGTCGATTTTCAAATTACTCCTCAAGTTCCTGAAAAACGTGTCAACCTCTGACGCAGCTTTTCCAGAGAAGCCCGCTTTTTTGTAAAAAAAAACAAGTCCATAGGGGTCAGGTGAGGTGATCTTGGCGGCCACTCAATTGTATCTCTTCTGCCTTTCCACTGGTTTGGATAATTTTGATCCAACCACTCTCTCTCCACAGCAGCATATAGTGTGGACAGGAGCGGATGGCTCACAACATGCATTCGTTTACTATTGGTCGAAATAGTGGGTGTTTGTTTACTATTTTAGAATGTCTAATATTTCACTTCACGCATGGCCCTCCGCTCTCTTCGCTCGCTCCGGGGGCGCAACTAATCAAAATTAACCCAAACTTAAAAAAAGAAACAAACATAATTAAAAATAAAATAAAAAAACACGTCTTGCCACTGACGGGAATTGAACCCGGGGCGCCGTATCACAAGCACAGTGTCTATCTAACCACTGCACCACTAGACTTGCTGAACGCGATCCACTGGACCGTTAAGACATTTTTGCCTTACTATTTGAACCAATAGCAAACGGAATGCAAGTTTTGAACTATCCTTCTAGTGTGGACTGGCACTATCTTGCTGAAAGTGTATAGAAGATCTTCGTTCAAATTTAGCTTACCTTGTAAGTCTCTTTGGTTTTTAAGTTCATGAATAATCGAGTGCTCTCTATTTCTGTCTGTGACCATTTAGGAACAAAGAAGACACATCACTGAAGTAAATGTTTCTTATAAATCCGGGCGTGGCCGTAATTCTCCCTGTCATTGTTTCACAAAACTGTGTTCTGTCCGGATCACTGTCGCCAAGTTCTTGCAAAATTTTCATAGTTATATATGCATTTTCATTACTTTCCTAAGATCTTGTCTGAATACGCAGATATATGGTGTCTTTGTATTTATAGACTTGGCCAATAACCTCAATTTGCATATCTTCATCCAAAGCTCTAGGTTGTTGTGTTTTTATTACCAACTTCTTGAAATTTTTAGTCTTAGGTTGTTTCTTCAAAAAGTTAGAATATGTTTGACATTATTCACTAATATGCGTTTTCTTTGTAAAAACAAAAAATATATATAAATGTTTTATTATGAAGAACCCTCGTATTCATTAATAATTATTGCTATAGCAATTAAAAATATTTGGTTCTAATTGTTTATGTAACAGACGTTGCTTGAAATATCAATCTACAGTGCATTTTGATCTGTGTTTCCAATTTTTTCATATCGAGAATGAATTTATCAGATGAAGAACTTCCTGAAGGATCTACAAAAGAGGAAATAATTTTGCATATTTTTTGACGTCCAAATCCTAGAAACCAAATACGTTATGGTCCAGATATTCAATGATAAAAAGTATTTGTAAAATTAAACAAGATTTGGATATTGGCAAGGCACCCGACGAAATTTACCTGATGATCAAGTTGCTAACGATTTTTGGATTGGATGCTGCCTGCAGACGAGAGGAAATAACGAAATTCACCATCGACGATATAGAAGAGCTGATAATTGCCAATATCTAGAGCTCCAAAAATCATTACTCCAGATCCTTCGTAATATGAAAAGAAACAAAAGGAAATTTTTTGAATGTAGTTATACGAAAAATATTCAAACTTACCTCCAAAAGAAATTCCACATCGCCGATTATTTATACAGTACAAACATGGAAAATGTACTGTCCAACCTGTAGGCATCGATTCAATAGGAAAAATATCCTTCGAAATCGCAGTCTATTTACACCCTCAAAATCCGGAACTGTGCACGGGTCACAGATTAGGCGGTCCTTGGCCACTTTTTCTTCCGATTGTGGGGAAGGTATCACAAATAATAGACGTTTAGGAGGGTGGAAATAAACTTCTCTTGCTGAGGAGTCCTTAGAAGACTATAAATCGGAAACTAGAAATGGCCAACAAAATTCTTCATTTGAACGCACCATCATATTCAAAATGCAATTTAGAGCTATTAACGACTTTCCCAGATGTACCATCAGTAATCAACAGCCACGATTTGACGCCTGTTTCTGAACAAACTTCTTGCCAAAATTTGTTCCCAGTATTAGACAATCTTCTTCCAAGAAGCAGCTAACTTCAACCCACATGCTGGCTTCCACAATTAATTTACATAACGCGACTGACTGTACGTTTACAATTAATAATAAGTAAGAAGATAATACTCCTCTTATTCCAATTTATTTGCATTCACTCTTTTTATGCTACTTTTGTTTCCATTTGTATTAATAGGTACAGATTTAAGAAGTTAAGAGCATTAAACTTTCAATTTATTTTCATGAGCTTGTAGAAAAAATAACTCACGAGGAAAGTGTCTTTCCCGCACTTGTTAGGAAAATAACTATTCCGTACGCACATACTACGGTAAAGGTATCACTTTGTTTGAACTCAATGAAAATCTATACTGAACCGAGGTCCTTCACGTCTCCTGTTTCGATTTTCATTTGACATGACATCACAGCCATATAGTTTCCCTGTTCTTTTTTAAATTGCGACAAAGTGGCTGATCTATAATGATCTTTACACAAACATTTACATTTCTCAGTAACTAATACTCTGCAAAAGTCTAACCCTCAACTGACTCTACCAGTCTTTCCATGAATTCTGATACGTATGATGATAATCCGGCAAGAGGAACATCGTTCTATGAATTAGCCTGCATTACGTCTTCAAAAATACTCTTCACTTTTCGCAGTTTTCCATTATAACTTTAATTTTTAAAAAGCTCAGCCATTTGATAATCCTAAAGTAATCCATAAAATATTCAAATATAAGTAAGACAATAAATGTGTGTTTCGATATTACCTCGCGAAATACCGACATCAAGACATGCATAAATCAAACATTCACAACACAAAAGAAATGTTTTGAAGCAGTTCTTGCATTATCGACAACAATACAACCAAACGTAACTGTCCGAACTGTCCTCCGATACCACTTTTCGATATCTCCGCTGTGAATGCCAATGGCATTACCGGAATAAAAATCACCGTAAAAATATTCGCTTTGTATGCAAAGAACATGGACGTGCGAAAGTTATCATGGTACACGCGTACATAAACCTTGACGTATACACTATTAAGGAAGAGCGATACAATACGTACGGTTCGATAGCGTAAGTAAATATGGGTAAAATTAAAATTGCGTTCACTGCTTTACAAAATGCTGCCCAAAACAGTAAAGTTTTTAATACAAGAAAACTATACATTGGTAAATTTCAATTAAGCTTTAACTTCCGACAAATTTTATTTTAAAGGTTCCAAAATATCTGTGAAGACTTTTTACTAACATATAAATAGTGTACAAATTTCTATTTGTGGTCTACCCCTAGCAACATTACCTCAATTAAGAATTAATGGTATAATATCATCGAGCAAGTTTAGCATCCAGCTTCAAATAGTTAGACGCTATAACTAATAAAGATAGTGAATCAGCAACGCGATGTGAAGAAAGAAATACTAGATCAGATCTAATCTTAAAGTCCTTACAACGTTCGAATGATCAGTTGTTAATTAGATGTATTTTTGACTCTTTTATATGGCTCAAAAGTTGGACCTATAAACTTAACATTTAAAAAAAAAAATAGATGAACATTGAAAGTTCACTAGATATAAATAGACAATATTCAACAATGAGGTCCTCAATCGTTTGAACAAATAAAACGATCCCTTGGAGGCGAGAGATAAGAGATTCTCTGGCTGATCATCAATGATCCAGCAGGTTAAAAAATCAATCAATGTTACATCCTCTTGCTTTTATCATGTCTGCTAAATGTCGCTTCGCGTCGTGGCATCCTTTGTGCAACCCCGCAAACGAATCTGGATTAATATTGTCTCATTCTTCGACAAGGGCTTCTCCAAGTTTCCTCAGGCTTGCGCGTTTCGTAACTTCTATTCAAATCTCTAGAAATGTCTTAGATTTAAATTCAGGCATCTGAGTCTCCAAATATTGACTTACGTTTTAGGCAATATAAGGCCGAGCATTATCATGTATACATGAAATCGTTTCCGATCAATGGAACACCAGATGGAATGGAATTTCCTGGCATAACACAAAGTTCAGTTTCTGCTTTAAGAGATATTTCCACCCAGACCATCACGGAACCACCATCATCCTCGTATCTTCAACCAGGCAGTCTCCAGACCCGTCTCCGCCCAACCGATGAATGTCAATAGTACCGCTGTTATTTGGACCTTCCACGGACTATTTGGTCACTTTCATTTGTGGTTCGAACTTCCCTTGCGAATATATTTTCTGGAACACCTATTGGATATGCTAAAAGTAGGACTTCAAAAAAATCCAAAACATTTTTACATTTATTTATTACCATATAAATAATTTTAATTAAAATTAGCGATTGTTGATATTTTTAGATGCCTTGAAATAAGAATAGGTAGGTGTACGTAGATATTCAACTTTATAAAAGCTGCTCGGAAAAAACCTGACGAACTTGAAGATTCTACTTTGCAAATTGATGATGTCACCTGAGCATCAAAATGATTTTTTCAACTAATACGGAATGCATGAGCTTATTTTTAACCCAGAAATAAACGATTTAAAATCGATACATTGTTTTCAAGCTTGTTACTATTCATATGGCCAGTTTTTTCCTTGTTTATATTGAATGCTGAGAATAGGTTAAACAGTAAATAATTTTCGACTATATGCCTACACCAGATTCTATTTATAGTAGGAGAGCTAGTGAACCATCCGAGTAACCCGTTTCCCACAAAGCTAGAAATTTTTTAACTTATGTTTTATTATCGGTCAATTATGAAAATACGAGTCTGGCAGGCATCTCGCGGTTGCGTCATCATCCCTTAAATTTTTGAAAATGTCAAAAAATTTTTTTTTTTAAAACTTCTTCCACAAGGCTACAATTTTAATACGTTGTAAATTACATAAGTTTACGTGTAAAAAAAAATTGACAACCTATTTTGAGGGTTGCAAGTAAGTGCCAGACGATAGCAAAGTTGTCATCGGGATAGTAATTCAAAACCTGCTCCCACAAGGCTGAAATTTTAAGGGCATATTCTATCAATAATTTAAAAAGTGCATGTAAGCAGCCAGCCTATTTTGACGGTTGCAAGTGTCTGCCAGACGAGTATATAATAGTCAAGACGCTCGACGGGAGTGCGAGCGCAACGGACTTGTTCGAGTTCCAATGTCAGAAAAAGAGAATATGCTGTATTATATTACCAAGATACGATGAAGGATTACTGAAATTAAAGAAAAACAGAGTTATATGTTAAGTATAAATGTTTATTTATGTTAACAATTATTTATTATTGAAACTTATTAGTTTCCATAGGTCTTTGTACATTATTATGACAACTATTAGTCTTCATCTTCTGAACCAAAATGATAATTATCTATCGTTTCACCGTTTTCTGGAAAATAAGTAAAACATTTTATTAATAAAATGGAATGAGGGAAATTTTTTTTAACATACAAACACTATGCGTACAAATAAAACACAAAAATTATTTACCTGACTCAATGTTATTAGATTGATCGGATTGTAAAAGAGCAGTATTACCCTCACACCGGTTGTATATATATAT
>MU184014.1:93824-127255 GCA_016904865.1 Pissodes strobi
ATTTATCATCATCAATAATCCATCCATTATTCTCTGGTTTTTAACGTTGTACTTTAAGATTGGCATTACTCCATATACTCGTTATATATTGTGCGCGTAGACGGCGTAGAAAATACTCATGTAATTCGGACTGACACGGTGGTAAATTCGATGAATCGTAATTTAAATATTTTTTATTAAATGATTCATTCTTATTTTTTGGTTTATAAGTGATCATAAATTTATTATATCTTATTTCGTTAACAGCAACTCCTTTGCTGCCCTAAATTTCACAGACGAATTTTTCAATAACTGGAAAAATTTCACAGCTACGCCATGTTATATAAGCACTTCTAAGTTTTTTGAGCTTTTTGATATTCTAAATTTTTCTTAAGAATTGAAAAAGGCCGTTTTTTCCCTTTTTTGAAAAATGATTGTAGTCACAACCGGTCAGTGCATGAAATTATTCCAAAAAAATGTGCAATTGTCCATATTTCCAAGCATTATAATTAAAATACCAGTATCTGATGATTTAATTAAGATATTCAGATTGTCTTCATTGATATGTCAAATGTGTTGTATAATTTTTGTGTCTGCCTCTTCGTGATTTATGCAAGACAAGTTATCATTAAAAATCGAAACAACTGAATTATTTTTAACTACATAATTATGACAATGCATTTTGTTGTTTTTTGGCAAATATCAAGTCTGCATATGACACAAATTATATTCACTGCTTCCATAATTAACACTAGTAGTAAAAATTAATAAGTAATAAATTATTTTTTAATAATATTATTATAATTTTTTAATAGCTTTGTGCCACGCCGAGAAATCATGTATAGCCGTTGCCACAGCTTAGTCACTACCAGCTAGTCATCTTGCGGCGGCTTCCTTTGACTTGGGAAAGTGCCGTGCATATTTTAGAAGAGGGCCATGACTCAATATTGTTTTAAACGTCTGGGCATATGATTAATACTTTTGACAGTTCGTTTAACTTAAAATAAACTTTTTATCGTCTAAAAACGATTTTAAATGGCTAAATTGTATTAAAATCCGAAATTTCGGACTTTTTTAGGGCGATAGCCGTGGCTTCGGAGGAATTTATCGAGGATTTTGAAGCGAAAATTAATTTTAAAATTAACCGTCTATTAAAAAGATCGATGCGCACTCGACTGTGGACATTCCAACTTTCCGATTTCGGTAGAGAGGACTAGCTGGTAGTGGATAAGCTGAGCCAATGCTGACTGCGTTTTAAATGACCAGCTGGTCTTACCGGTTCCTTCATCTCACTCGCTCATATAGATACGTCTCTCCATCTCATGAGCACTCACTTTTTCCTTTAAATTACTGTTGGAATGCCTATACACAATAGATGTATTCTCTCTTTCTGACATTGGAACTCGAACAAGTCTGATACGCTCGCACTCCCATCGAGCGTCATGACTATTATATACTCGTCTGGCAGACACTTGCAACCGTCAAAATAGTTTGGCTGTTTACATGTACTTTTTAAATTATTGATAGAATATGCCCTTAAAATTTCAGCCTTGTGGGAGCAGGTTATGAATTACTATCCCGATGACAACTTTGCTATCGTCTGGCACTTACTTGCAACCCTCAAAATAGGTTGTCAATTTTATTTTACACTTAAACTTATGTAAATTACAACGTATTAAAATTGTAGCCTTGTGGGAGAAGGTTAAAAAAAATTTTTTTTTGACATTTTCAAAAATTTAAGGGATGATGACGCAACCGCGAGATGCCTGCCAGACTCGTATTTTCATAATTGACCGATAATAAAACATAATTTAAAAATTTTCTAGCTTTGTGGGAAACGGGTTACTCAGATGGTTCACTAGCTCTTAGACTATTAAGTATATATAGCATGTACCAATCTTAAAGTGAACTATTTATTTAATTAAATACTCAAAATATTACCCTTGTACAGGGTGATCGCGCGTAATGTTACCCCCTTTAACTTTTTTGTTTTTGGCGCCAGGAAAAAATGTTAAAAACAAAAATTGTAGGAACTTCTGTGAACTATTTGCATCTTTTACCTTTTCAGTGATACTCTTAACCTCTCAAGAGAAGTTATATCAAATAAATTGGCTTTGGAAGTGACGATTACACCACACATTCTCATAGTAACGCAATGGTGCGACTGCAATAAACTAACTTTTAATATCTCAAAAATAAACTTAATTTCCTTTAAGTGAGCGGCCACAAACATAAATTTAAATGATGAACCACTTAATAATGTTCCAAGTTTTTGGGTTTATGTATAGACTCTAAACTGAAATTTGAAGAATGTATCGCTAACCTGGGAAAAACTAGCCTCAGCGTGTTATGCGTTAAGGATGGTTCGTGATGAGTTGGGTCACGACAAGGGATGTATACTTTGCACCTGTGGAGTCGCATGTTTTGGGGGTTAACCAATGGTCGACTTGTTAATTCAATTTTTACGTTGCAAAAACGGGCTGTTCGACTTTTGTGTGGAGTCGGCTCTAAGAAGCACTACCGGCCCCTGTTTATCCGGGAGGAAATTCTTACATTGACTTGTATTTTGATTTTATTGGTTCACAAAAAATCTAAAGGTTCTATTAACAATAATAACGGCAGGATAACAAGATTCAACAGCAACAATTTGAGTTTATGCTTTCCAAGAAGTGCATTGGCAGAGAATTCCATAATATACGAGCGGATAAAAATGTAAGTATAACTGCCTGCCTCTTAAAATCAAGTGTCTGGTCAATAGTGACCTCTTTGCCAGACAGGTGAAGCAGCTTTTGCTTTTGAAAGCTTATTATTCTCTGGAGGAGTTTTATATGCATAGGCTCTAATGTTAATGCTTATCTGTCGTTTATTGTGTAAATTGTGTCTATCTATATCCTGGCTCGTGGATAAATTGTGTTTCTTTTCTCACTGACTTTAGCTATGTAAATAACAGTTTGAGAGACTCTTTGCAAAGCATTTTTTATCCCGTAATTGGAATTTTTGCATGCGGACAAGGTTAAGGGTTTACTTGTTCCTTAGTTCACTATCTTTTTATATTCTAGTTACCATATCAATTTTCTTACCTACTTATTGTTTTGCTACTGTCAATGTGATATTGTTATTTTTATTTTTATTTAAGGTTTGTAAATAAGGGCCTTAAGGCCTTTTTGTTCAACAAAGCATTTTTTGACTTTGACTTTGGCTAAAACTAGTGATGCAAAATTACTGGTAATTTATTTTTTGGTAAAAATATTGGTAATATTACATAATACGACGTAATTTTCGGTAATATTACCAAACAGCGTCGAAAAAGCTATTTTTTTAAAATATGCAAATATGCGTTTTCAACCATCGTAAAAAATACAATATTACACAGAAAATATAAATTTTGCCACTGACAGGTCTTGCCAATAAAAAAAATGATCATTCCATTGCTCTGATAATCTCTGCCTACTAATACTTATAACGTTGTTTAAAAGATAATGCTTATACTATACTCATCAAGAGTGTCGTATAGAGATACATTTTATGAAATTATGAATTTTAGGCTTATTATTTAAAATACATATCATGTGTTATATATTTTTGAAAAGCTTATAAAATTTCCATTCAAACGAAAGAAAAATATACAGGGTGTTCCATTTAAAAAAACATAATTTTGATTTATAGCTAAAAATTGACAGCTCACAGCAAAAATCTGATTACGCCACTGGGTTCTACGTAAAAAAGTATATAAGAGCAAGATTTTAGCTTTGCGATATGTTAAAGGATAACGGAGATACGAGGGGGGTCCCTAAATGCAATATTTTCAATTTCGCCCTGTATCTCAGAAACGAAGCGGGCTATGAAAATTTTGTTTATACCATCGTTCTTTTCACAAAAAAGTAGCACAGTATTGCGAAAACCGCAACTCTCTATCTTTACGCGTAAGTGAGATACCCCCTAGTATCATCGAAAATGGGACACCCTGTACATAAGAAAGAAAGGGTCAAGAGCTACATTTAAGGTTATATCTAACTTAGATAATAGGTTTATTACCTTACCTTCCAAGCGATACGAATACCATTTCCAAATACTCTTGCTACTACTAACAGACACCTAAGAGAAGTTCGCAATGCAATTCTGAGTGATCAAACAGTTCGCCGCAGAATGCAGGAAAGGCGGCGTAATTCAAGGGTTCCACCGAAAGTACCAAGGTTACTAGGAGAACCTTGCATATATCGCTTTAATTTTGCTAGTGAAAAACTTCATTGGGATGAGTCCCAGTTCTCTTGGCAATCATCGGATGGGCGGCAACGAGTTTGGTAACTGCCTAATACCAGAAGAGATGACGGTATGTTTGTAGAGAAGGAAAGTTTTGGTTGGTGGAGTAGAATATCTCCTTGTGTTTTGTCAAGAAACTGTCTCAATTTGAAAGGATATATTTAAATACTGGCTGAACATATCATTTGGTATGTTCCGTTTGTTGGGAATGACTTTATTTATATGCACAATAACCTCGGCCTCATATTGATCTTAATGTCAGTCAATATTGCGACGAGGTAGGCAGAAATCGTTTGCCTTCCCTTTGGATCAGATGGGCAGAAATTTGAGAAAAGAACATGTCAGCCCGCAAATCTAAGAGATGTTGGTGAAGCACTTATTATAGAAGGGTGGAATGATATTGATCAAGAAAGGATTGCGCATTAATATAGCCACGCTTAGCAGCAGTAGTACGGGGCAAGAGGAGGAAATACAAGATATTGAATTTATTTGTAAATTTGTTCTACGTTGTTTCATTCATTTTAAATTATTAATGTATTTTTTAATATTCTAACAGTGCATACTATGTGCATTCTCCGGAGAACTAGACGTTTGTATTTCCTATAAATAAATATACAAACGGAAATTAAAAGACACGATGCTCTCTTAGAAACAGACTGGAGGGTGTTTAAAAAAATCAGGAAATCATACTTTAACTGAACCTGTACAATATTCAGATAGCTATACAGGGGGTCCGGAAATACCGTTCGAATAATTTTAGGAGTGATTCTACATAAGAAAACATGAAAATGTTTTCATATGAACCTGGATCCGGAAATGCATAGTTTCCAAGATACAGAGCGCCAAACTTTTTCTAAAAAAACGGTTTTTTATTAATATCTTAAATATCATTTTACTTATTTTGTTGAAATTTGGTGGTTTTATCTGTAAGGGACTCATTTAGCCTTAATCAGACTAAAAATATACAGTCCAGTGGCGTACCGAATATTATTGACAAAAAAAATGTTTTTTTGAAACATTTTATATTTTTTTCGTATTAAGCAACTAAAAATACAATATTTTTGCTTCTTGAATTATTTTCGTATCTGGCTTCGTTTTAGAGAAAAAAAAACAGTTTATTACATTTCCAACCATTTTTAAAAAAATCGATTTTTTTTTATCTTAAATATGCATTTACCGATTTTGTTGAAATTTGGTAGTATTATCTGTAATAGAAAGGGGCTCATTTAGCCCCAATTATATTGAAAATATAAAGTCCAGTGGCGTCCCGGTGGGCGTCATACCGAAAATTATTGACTTTTTAAACATTTTATATTTTTTTCGTATTAAGCAACTAAAAATACAATATTTTTTCTTCTTGAATTGTTTGAGTATCTTGCTTCGATTTCGAAAAAAAAAAACAATTTATTACATTTCTTTAGGGCGACAAATTCTACATCAAAAGCTGGTGGATACCCAATATTTTTCTGGAAATCAATGGCCTATTCTAGTCATAGAAATTGTTATAATAAATTATTATAGGTATACAAAATATCATCAGGACCGTTCCTTTATCGATAAAGTGTTGTTCACAGACGAGACGAAGCAAGATTTACGCGCCAAGGCGTTGTTAACCATATGTGGCCCGACGAAAAACCCCATGAGATTTTTCAGTCACAGAGAAAAAATAAATCTTTACTACATCCCGCGATGACACAAAAAGAAAGGAAAAAGTTAAAGGTTGCAATAATTTATTCTAGCAATTTCTATGAATAGAATAAACCATTGTTTTCCAGAAAAATAATGATTACCCATCGGCATTTGATGTAGAATTTGTTGCCCTAAAGAAATGTAATAAATTGGTTTTTATTTTTTTCTCGAAAACGAAACAAGATACGAAAACAATTAAAGAAACAAAAATGTTGTATGTGCAATGTTGTGTTTAGTTGCCTAATACGAAAAAAAAAATCAAAATTTAAAAAAAGTCAGTGGCGCACACTGTTTTTGTCAATAATATTCGGTATGATGCCTCCCGAGATGCTACTGGACTTTATACTTTTAATCTAATTAAGGCTAAATGAGTCCCATATTATTACAGACAAGTCTACCAAATTTCAACAGAATCGGTCAATGGATATTTAAGATATTAAAACAGATTTTTTAAAAAAGTTAGGGAATTAATTTTCGGACACCCTGTATATCAATAATAACTTTAATGTTTTCTAAAGCTATTAAATTCTAAAATTGCTATAAATTGAATAGTAGTTGAAAATTAAACTAAAAATCTCAAACCAACTACTTAATTTTTTTCAGAACTTCGATGAAGTAGTCACAGCTGCATAATCATTCCCCGCTTTCGCGCCTTTTTGTCTGAAAACCTTATGCATTAGATATCTCGGAATAGATTCTCACGAATTAATGCTGGAAATGCACAGGAATAAAAACACAATCAATTTTCTCTGAGGCATTATTACTATTATTATTTAAGTGCATGACCATAGTTAAGAAGTATAAAATAACATCTGTGTGAGATGCCTTTAACAACTGCCTCGAGTAAAAGACGAAATAGCTTATGCACCAAGAGAAGTAAGAGAAGGCGTAATATAAAATATAATGTCAAATCAAACACAAATTGATAAACCCTACTTTTTGAATAGCCAGGTGAAACAAATTAACTACCTTGTAAGGTGTAAATAACTTAACCTATGTATAACAAACTGTGTGGTATACTGAAAAACTTACCGGCGAGACATGATTCATGCATAGACTCGCATTAATATTTTCTCCTAAACGTAATTCGATTATTGACACCACTCACCTGAAACGAGACAAATAAAAGAAAATCAGTTTTACAAATAATAAGGCATAAAACAACGAAAATTTGCTCAAGCGAATTAACAACACTTTCTACGGTGTCACTGGTTATATGGACCGGAAAGAGTTGTTTTATTGTAATCACCATGTTTTATTTAGACCTATATAATTGCACAGTTACTAATAGAAAATTCAACGAATTAATTATTCTATAGATATAGTTATAGATATTATACCATTATTACCGTCTATAAATAAAAGATGGTCATTTGAATGCTAAGATATTACCAAACAGTTAGTGTCAAGCAGCAGAACGAAACGAGGCGATATCGAGTAAATGTACAAAAACAATCTATATGAACTATAATAGTAAATAAATAAAATTATTTTAATTCAGTATAGTCTTCTTATTAACTACAATCCTTTTGGTGTTTCGACATGAAAGTAAGTGTTTTCATTAAATTATAATAAATTGTTCTCATGTTAAAAATACTTGTAATTTTACAAGAATCAACCTAACAATATTGCATTCAATGCCAAATAGATTCAGGATTATTATTCGTTGCAAATTTACTTATAGTTACAAAAAATCTATTGTTGATATTAAGGGCGCAAACCAGTTTACATATCTTAATGGATTTTATTGTTTCTGAAGGAAATCGATACCTATGGCAGTGGCATGTCTTTAACCTCTAATATAAAGGTTACTGCAGCAGGCTTGCAAGCACGAAAAGTAGGTACTACGCCTATGAAATCGCCGAAACAAAGTTGTAAAATTGAACCTTTCTCCTCTCCTCTAATTTTTAAATGAACTTTAGCTAAGAAAGTCATGGATTTTCAACGGCTCAAAAAATATTCAACTTGAACCCTTCTAACAATAGTTCGACGAACTCTTTTAAGTCACAATATATACTTGAAAGTATTTTTTAAATATGCAAACCTGTTGCCCTATAACTTTGTGCATCTAAAATTATTTTTGCAATCACTAACGAAATATTCCCCATCGGCGCACTAAATTCTCTGCAAGATAAATTATATGCAATAAAATATCTTATATAGTTTCAAAATTAGAAATTGATGATTTATACAATAGTTAGTCATAATATTATGGCAACACTTGAATTTTAAGTTTCTTTATAACTGTAATATCTTGTGCATTTTTTATACGGTTTGTAACATATTTTTGCTTTTTTTTAAGAAACAATTTCTACTTTATAATTTTATATACAGGGTGAAATAAATTCGCTTCTCACCATTAGGATCTCGGAATCCATAAGAGATACGAAGTCCGTTAAATGGCGGCAAAGTTGCGCAATTTAAGGGTCATTGATATGTCGTTGAGAAATTTTGAAAATTCCGACTACTTCCGGAGAGCATTTTTATGTTTCCTATACCGTATGTGCAACCGGTTGCAGTCACAGTCTAGGAAACGAATGTGCACCGAAGCACTCCGATCCCTATACCGTGTGTGCAACGTCAACTATCATGTCTGTAGGGTCCAGTAAATTCGTTTCAAATGCTCTGGTGGTTCAGTAGTTAAGATGCTAGACCTCTAGTTCGGCGGCCCGGGTTCGATTCCCGTCGGTGTTTTTGTTATTTTTTTTAATATTATTTTTGTAAAAAGTTTTTTTTCTTCATTTTGGGTATGCCTTGGGTTGGTTTTGGTTAGTTTTTGTCGGTTGCGCCCCCGTAGCGATTATCTACTCTCAGTTTGGGTTAGCCTTGAGCTGGTTTTGGTTAGCACTTGGTTAGTTCTTGTTGACTGAGCCCCGTAGCGAGCGAATGAGCGAAGCGACCGGAGGGCCATGCAAAGCCATAATAATGCGCACAATTTGCACACACAATATAGGGATCGGAGTGCTTCGGTGTGCATTACGTTTCCTAGACTGTGTCTGCAACCGGTTGCACACACGGTATAGGCAACGTAAAAATGCTTCCGGAGATATCCATAATAAAGCGAAAATCAGCTATTTAATTTGTATTTTTTCCTGACCTTATTTGAAGAGATAATATAATATAAATTTAACATTATCATTGCCACTTTTTCTCCTTTATAAGATGACAGTATCAAATTTGAAATCTGACGTTTCGTGTCTAGGCCCCCATCATCAACTTCATTTTTTTAAATACGAAATTGGATTTTTTATTTAATTTTTTAGAAGCCTTTGGTCTCCCAAGACCAACGATTTATCACACTTGTCCAATAGCGGTAAAAAATATTCTCATAAGTGAAATCGGGTCAGAAAAGATCGCCCCATCTCTGTCTAACACATTATCTCTTATGGAAAAAATCTAGATTTGTTGATTTATTCATAAGTGTGATACATCGTTGGTTCTGGGAAATCAGAGGCTTCTAAAAAATGTAATGAAAAATTTGATGATGGGGTCCGGACACGAAACGTCAGATTTAAAATTTGATACTGCCATTATAAAGGAGAAAAAGTGGCAATAATAATGTTAAATTTATGTTATATTATCTCTTCAAATAAAGTCAGGAAAAAATAAAAATAAAATACTTGCTTTTCGGTTTTTACGGATATCACCGGAAGTAGTCGGAATTTCTTAAATTTTTCAACGGCATATAAATGACCCCTAAATTGCGCAACTTTGTCCCCATTTAACAGACGTATCACTTATGGTTTCCGAGATCCTAATGGTGAGAAGCGAATTTGTTTCACCAGAAGCGAATTTGTTTCACCCTGTATATACCATAAAATTATCAGAGCGACGATGACATAATAATATTTGCTTCGCATCACAGTTGCATATTCGGGAAAAGGCAAATTGAGTCTGATCTTCCTATTTCAACGTAAATTCAGCCCCGGGCTTCAAATCTACAGGGATGGCCAAAGGTCCCGAATAAAATTCATATTTTTTGAGCAAGCAAGGTTTACAAAAAACGCTGAAACACGGTAACTGATTTTGAATTTTTCACATTTTTTGGTTAAATAAAAAAAATCCACCCTAATCCTCAGTTACCCCAACTTTTTTTTCCAATGGAAGCCTATGTCTTGTGGGGGCTCGTTGAAAACCACATGAAAAATGGAATCCAGTCGTACCAAATAAAAGTTTTGTGTTTGCAATATCCAGGTTTTTTTTTTAATTTATAAACTAAACATAACTCCGCTATGCCAGTCCTAAGCCCGGGGTCTCATCACGCAAGAGATGGGAAAGTGAGGAGAGGGAGGAGTAACAACCTCGTTAAAAAACCAGGGTTTAGCTGGCTCCGGATGATAGCACCCTGTAAGGGCCCCTGTCTAGGGTTACAGGCGAAGATGGTCAATAGCGAATAGGGCAGAGGAGATAGATGGGCTATCCAATGGTCTAGACGGCAGATGAACCACAAAGGGAAGATTGATCCCTTAAGTCCAGAAAGACAGTCAATCTAGAGGAAGAAAACCTTAAACAAAATTACTAAAGCAACAAGCATATGAGACTTGGTTGAGTAGTAAGGATGTGGAACACAGGGCGAAATACAGACAAGAACTCGCGAAGTATATAAAAGAATGATCGTTCAAAATAAAAACTCAACATGGGAAAGAAAATGTAAGGAACTGGATACATACTTGGGAGGCACAAGGAAGTTTGTTAAAGCTTTAAAAACCGAAAATAAAAACCGAACAAACCTACCTTTGATATCAATGGAAAAGTGGAAAGAGCACTATGAAGCGCAACAGAAAACAGACGGGAATACATCACACACTCACCAAGAAGGTATCGGATTCAGGGGCCGGAAATTGAAGTTACTGTAAAACAAGTAACGGAGGTTATAATGTCAATGAAAAACAAAAAAGCAAGTGGACCAGAGGGAATACCAGCCGAACTATTTAAAAACGGTACAGACAAACTGATGAACATGCTTGCCAAATTATTTGAGAGATATCTAAATGGCGCTGAAATTTCAGCCATATGGAAGGAAGCTTGGATTACACCAATACATAAAAAGGCGCTACAAATAATTGCAGTAATTATAGGTGCATATCAGTGACCAGCACTATGAGTCGTATCATAGATGAATATAGCTAATTGCGTTAGCTATAGTCATCTAGGGTCGTATGTATGGAAAATTACTGAAAAAACTCATAGAAAATGAATGTACTCCTCATGAAGTAGAGCAACAAGCAGGGTTTATAGCGGGGCTTTCCTGCATGGACCCTATATTTACCATTAACCAGCTAAATGAAAAAAAAATGATAGCACGAGGACGAGAAGTGCATACCCTGTTTATTGATCAGCGATAATCTAACACTCTATACGCTTCATTTTTCAGATGACCAGGTAATATTTGCCAAGAGTTTATGACCAGGCGGCTTATTAACGAATATGAGAAATGGGGAATGTCCGTAAATATGTCTAAAACTAAATATATGTGTATTGGGGCAGAAAATTTAGATCTTATAATGGAAAACGGCCAAATATCATATGCTGCAAAGAATATAATTATCTGGGCACACAATTGAATCGTTCATTTCAAAAACGACTTAAGTCATAAAACTAGATTTTACAGGAGAAGCAAAAAACTAATACTACAGAGATTAATATAATTTACGTTAAGAACGCAGCGGGGAAAAACCTAATATAATATGCTAGTTGAAAAACACTTACCATACAGAAAAAAAAATCAACCGTTTTCTCGTAAAAAAAACAGAAAAAAAAGACTTAGGTCATTTTTGCAAGGAATGAAAAAAAATATTTTCGGAAATATTTATTTTTTACAAAATTTAAGTCAGTACATAAAAAAATATTGTAGTTTTGTATTATAAAAATAAGTAAGCCATATTTAAAAAAAAAATTAGGGCACATAGTCAAATTCAAGGTCATTTTCAGCCTCTTCTATATTATATATTATATTATTGAATCTTCTCTACGAGGTCTGTGTGATCTTACAGATTCCTTTTCTATTAACTGTTGCAGGTAAATATTCTGTTCGTCCTTTGTATTAAAACCATTCAGTTTTGTTATGCAGCAACTGAAGTCGGCTTGAAGTAACATGCGAGAACAGTGCATCTTACATCTGAAAATAAAAAAAAATATTGTAAAACTTATTCTCAAAAAAAGTATTTAAAAAATCAACTTACTTGCAATCCGGACCTGTACTACGTGCGGACACCGATCTGCCTTTCCAGTTTATGTGTTGAATTCCTTTGACCTTTGCATGCTTTATAATATTTCTTTTATACAAATCAGGATGCGATTTTCTCTTTTTAGGCGGCTCAGGATTAACATCTTCACTAGAACTGGACATTTCAAAGTCTTTTTTGACAGGAATCATAAAAAATCGACTAACCACACGTGATAGAGCTTGTAAAATAAACTGTGACAAAACTCAAACAAGATATGACAGTTTGATAAACAAAATGTCTCGCCCCCACCAGATTTCGTTTTATATTGCCATTCCGTGTTAAAACAACATAAGTCGACGACTTAGGTTGTTTTTGCAGCGAACGTAGAAAATCTCTTCGTAAAATATATATAAGGAAGCGTCGTACTTGTGTCATTTTAGCACAGAATGTGCGTCTACGGTCAAAGACTTGTTTGGTAGTGAAACGTCAAAAAGCAAAATTATTGACTTAAGTCGTTTTTGAAATGAACGATTCAATTAAATACCAGGTGAAGAACAGAGAAAGAAGCTGAAGGAATAATTATTAAGGGGAAACAAGTTATCGGAGCACTTAACTCAATTCTATGGTCAAAAGATATTTCTAAACAAAGAAAAGAGAGACATTTATAATGTCACCTTTAAGAGTGCTGTTCTGTACGGATGTGAGACATGACAACTCACCAAAAGACTTGAAAGTAGGCTGCTCGTTCTAGAGATGGATTTCTGGAGAAGGTCGGCAGGAATAAAAAGAACTAACAGAATAAGAAATGAAAGAATTAGAGAGATAATGGGTTCAAGTACAACTATTATTGAAGAAATACAAAAAAGACAACTGTGCTGGTATCGACACGTACAAAGGATGCCAGAAGAGAGAATCCCAAAAGCTATATTAAACTGGGTACCTACGGAGATAAGAAAAAGAGGCAGGCCGCAAAGGTGACATGGACTCATGGAATCCAGAAAGCCATGTCAGAGGGATTTACGGCCTGGAGACTGGATGGACAGGAGGCAGTGGAAACTGGGAACCGGAAGGCGAAGAACGCTGTTACGCGGATTATTATTATAAATTAAAACGTTGTTATAAAATTAAACTTTATTAAATTCTATTCACAGGTGATTTAATGCTGCAAATGCTGAAAATTGTCTCCATTTACTGTCTGATATTCTCCTAGGCGATAGTAAAAGCCGTCCACAGCATTACGAATGACTTCAGGTGATAATTACGTATCTCCGCCGTGATTTTGTGCTTTAGATCTTCAATATTGTCCGGTCTATCCTGATAAACTCTTTCTTTCAAATATCCCCAAAGAAAGTAATCTAGGGGCGTTAAGTCGGGGGATCTTGGTGGCCATTCAATTGTACCGCGTTTTCCAATACAACCATTTGAAAACATTTGGTCTAAGTACCTGCGAAAATTAATACCAAAATGTGGAGGAGCGCCATCTTGTTGGAACCAAATTCTTTCATCATGTATATCTGGATCTATTCTATGAGGAAAACTCTAGCTAGCGCAGGTATCAGTTCGAATGTTAGGAAGTCTTAAAAAAAATGGATCCAAAATTCTATTGTTGATAATACCTGCCCATACATTAACTTTTTGAGGACGCTGCGTATGCGCTTCTGATATCCAATGTGGATTTTCTTGAGATCAAAAGCGATAAATGTATCTATTAACCACTCCATTTAAATAGAACGTAGCCTCATCCGAAAAAATTATGTACAGTGGAAAGTCATTGTTGTCGTCACACCGTCTCATCATTTCCTCACAAAATTCCAAACGCCTATCATAATCGTCTTCCAATAGCTCTTGAACAAGGCATACCTTATACGGATGACATTTTTCTTTTTCTAAAAACGTTCCAATTGTAGTTCGAAGAATATCCTGACTACGAGCCAATGAAACCGTTGAAGTATGAGGATTTTCAGCAATTTCTAATGCAATGTCCAATTTTTTATCGTCATCCAAAGCAACTGTCCGACCAGATTTGGGCAAATCACGTACTGTACTGTGCTTCTCAAATTTGTGAAATATTTTACTATATTTATATATAATAAATTGAGGGTATATAGGCGTTTCTTAAAAATACGTTTCATTTCTGACAAAATCGCCCACTACTCAAAATTGTTATTCCATGATAAGCTCATTATTCGAAACGGAGAAAAATTAACATTATATGCGGTCATACATACCAGAATGTCAAGTACTACACCGCGATGTGCGTGATTTGTACGGAAAGCGTGAATGTGGTGTGACGTAAACGTTGTTCTTTTGTTTTTATACAAAGGGCTGCATTATACATGAGCATTCATTTACCAGTCACCTCGGTGGAATTTTAATGCGGATTGTTCGGTTTTACTTGAGAAATAAAAAAAGTCCGTATTTACTGTTTTTGTTCTATACGTGGCGGTGTGGCGAAGATTCGTTTCTTGATACTGATGTTCACGTGAAAACACGACTATTCTTGGGTGGTTTCAGTTGAACTGGTATTGAGATAGCGATTTGTATGGTTACTTCAAGCTCGGTCCCGTCATTTCTACTATGAATGTTCCTGCCACAATATTTTAAATAGAACGTTATTGAGAGATATGAAACTTCTATACAGAGACAGAAACCTTACTAAACACGCTTTTGAATTTGGTAGAATATGCCCTTAAAAGTGAGGAAGAAAAAGTCATATGAACATATGTTTGCAGAGACTTAAATTGTTTCAATTGTATTCAATTTTGGTATGTGTTAATAGGATATAAAACCATAAACTTTAGTAAGAAAAGTTATATTACGCTCCACCAGTGCCAGTGGCGTCTCTACAAACACTGTAACCTGCCTTAAGCGTTGAGTGCCAAATATTTAACCTTATTTGCTAGTTGCTCATATGCCAAGTTTACTCAGCGGATTCAATTTTTTTTTAAAGGCGTGAGGCAGTTAGGTGAGGGCGCCACTAAATTTTTAACTAGGACCATATCAATGGTTTTTACACATTGAAATCAGGGCAGTAAAATTTAGAAACATATCATATCAAGATATTTAGAAATCACAGGTATTTATTAAGTAAAGGTAAACATCGAAGATTCCAATTAAACTATTTATTTATACATGAAAAACTTCCATAACCACTTCAAAGACAATTAAATTTTGTCTCAAATTAATTTGGAGTTATGGTAATGCCCATAAACTAATGAGAAGGTTCTCATATAAGGCATTCCACCTCTATTATTAGAATATTAAATCAAACAAAATAAGATACTAAGCTCTAATCTAGGTCTCCTTCTTCGTCAGCCCGTGACCATCCATTGTCGGATATAGGCCTCTTCCAGGTTTTTCATGTCCCGCGATCTCTCACTAATCTCATCCCTTGTCCCCTGGCACGGTTCTGACATCGTCTATCCATCTGTTTTTCGGTCGTTCCACTCCCCAGAGTGCCGTTCTTTGGGTACATCTATCTGGGTCTTATAACCTTAATATTGCACAATTCCTATTTTAAAATAATTCCAACTAAACGTTGAATTCTTAAAGGTCTGACTACACACTATAAATAGGAAGTATTTTACTAAACTAGCTTTATACTAAATCAATGAGACTGATGAAGTAAATATGTATAGGTAGGTATAGCCGGTGATTATCTACAGGTATAAATGAAGTGATTATTAACCAAGCCTAACCTAAATTAACCCCGTGGCAGCGACAATATCAGTAGTAAACAGTAACTCAATTATGCTAAATCACTAAGATGCCTGTGAAGTAATTATTAAACCTTGTATTAAACAAAACTAATCTAAATGAATCTCATGGCATAATATCATAATATCAATTAAAAGTCAATAAAGACATACTAAATCAATGAAGTAACCAATGATGTAAATAGATATAGGTCTAGCCAGTAAATATTTATGATTAAAAAAACGAAGTGAGCTCAGTTCGACTCTGATTTTAAGGCGAAAACTTAAAATTACAAATTGCAGTTAAATAAACCCGTTTACTGTTACGAGGCGTACAGCTGATTACATTAAAAACTTATCGATCAGGCCGGCAGGTAAGGGTAATACACAAGTAAATCAGATAATCACGAAAGCATTGTCGATATATTTACCAATTAAGGTAATACTATATTGTATTAATGCAAGACAAATACAGCAAGTAATTATGTGACCATAACATTAAGGTAAATGTACCCAGTACAAAAAGGTTAAGTCAACTAATTACGGTTCTATAGTTAGGCATTCGATATTCGAGACGGTATCAGACACCATAATAAAGAAACTAGGCATTTCTAAATCAAATTATGATAATAACGAGAACAGATACGATATGAGATGTTAAACCCCAAAGCCATTTATCGGTAAGTTAATAAAGCTAATACGGTACGGTATACAAAAGAAAACGAGAAATAATGATCATATAAGCGATATAGACAGTAAACGACCTACAGTTGTTTAACTATAAATTCATTAATCAAAATGATATATATAACTATAATATATACGATAAGGAAATGTAGGTAAGAAGAAACAAAGTGGATTTTACTTGTAGGAGATTTGCACACTGGCGCGGCGTTCCGGCGAACTCGCTAGGTCGGCATAGAAAGGCTCACGGAAGGTCAAGAAAGGTAATTCTTCTCCACATAAGGTCTCACGAGAGGTAGGAAGGTCTCACGAGAGGTATAGCGGCAGGTACCTAAATAAATTATTATAAATAATTTTCACTTTTGAATTTAGACAAACTAACATAGGAACTATACAATACAATTATCAATAGAATACAATAAACCGCTTGCCCTAATATTTGTCGACTTCAAAAAAGCCTTCGACACTGTCGAATTACCATCTATACTAAACGCACTTAACGAATGCCGAGTAGACTACAGATACACGGAACTTCTACATAATACATACAAGAATGCCACGGGAAGCGTAAAACTTCACGCACTAACTTAAAAATACAGAACAGGAAGAGGAATAAGAAGGTGATACTATATCCCCCAAACTCTTCACTGCGGTGCTGGAACATACATTCAAGCAACTGAACTGGCAGGATAAGGGCATAAATATAGACGACGAACACGTACATCACCTTCGTTTCGCTGACGACATAGTTGTAACAAAGCGGCAGCAAAAGTAGGACTGTATATAAACTACCACAAAACACAGTTTTGTGGTAGTTTATATAGACAACCAGACAAGTGAAGTCAGTCGACGCATAGGGCTGGGATGGGCAGCTTTTGGCAAACTGAGAAACACCCTTAAAGAGAAACTGCCTATACGCCTGAAACGGAAAGTGTTCAACCAATGCGTGCTCCCAGTAGTGACATACGGGGCGGAAACTCTGACTCTAACGAATAAGAAATCAATAAATAAACTTCAAGTAGAGCAAAGAGCAATGGAACGATCGATGCTGGGAATCACTAAAAGAGACAGAATGCCGAACATAACAATAAGAAACAGAACAAAAGTTGCCGATATTATCGAACTTATCACAAAATCCAAGTGGAGATGGACTGGACACGCACTAAAGACAACCGATGGACAAAACGAATCCTGGAATGGAGACCCAGAGAAGACAAGAGAAGCAGAGGAAGACTACCCACCAGATGGACGGACGACGTTAAACGTGTGGCGGGAAACTGGATTAGCACCGCGCAAGACAGAAAACAGTGGAAACACCTGGAGGAGGCCTATGTCCAGCAGTGGACGAGAAATGGCTGATGATGATGATGATGATGAACATAGGAACTCGTCATTAAACATCTTGATCGGTTTCGAACGATATGGCCTATAATTCCAGAAACTACACTGGGCATTGTTTGCCGAATAATTCCATTACGAAAGCAGACGGTAAATAGACCGGATGGTCAAAAATAACCGCGAGAATTTTAGATACCAAATTGGTCGCTTTTCTCTGTCTGAACGCTGGTGAGCGTTCAGATGAGAAGACCTGACAATTCTTTCAAAAAAGAATATATACCACATCTGTTAAGTGGCGCTCCAAGCGGATGTACCTTTCGAGCAGCTCGGAACACCGGAAGTAAGATCGCGAAAAGTAAGGTAGCGAGTGTTGATAACATAAATCGACCAGTAAAAGCAGAAAATCGCACTACTGTATTTTGTAACATACAACGTTACAACATGCTCTCTGATTTTTTTTTACAAAAAAGTGATACGCCTCTGACATTTTTCCATTTGGATATGATTCGGATTAGCCTGATCAATTCTACATAAAAACGGTCTCTTGCGTTTTTCTCTTAAGGCGCAGTGTTCTTAACCAAAACGAAAAAAAAATTGCTTCATTTAGCAGTAATATTCATTGCATTCATTCATCATTGTAAATATCTTCAAGATGATATATTGTTAGGTTACCAACTTCATAAATAATTTGACATTTAAAAGTAGTAACTATTTTATTTACATTAATAAATCGTCATAGTCTGTTGCAATCTTCTTCACACTTTAATAATGAAAATCATACCATAAGTAGTTTTCTTGTTTTTAAAATAAAGAATGAACTTACTTAAAAATTTTCAAGACGTTTATGTATTTTATGATTTAAATATTACTATAAATTTACAGTATTCTGATATACCTGTACAATATGTAATTATTTTCTTTTTGGATATTAATATAAAGAGGTGTAAAATGGCACTAAGAATGGTATTATGTTTATAGCATTGTTCTCCACCAATGGTTAACTAAACGGAAGTTTATTTCTAAAATATTAATTCAGATAATAATATGATTTTCTTTGTTTGGTTTATTTAGGACCACATTTTTAAACACACATTCTTTCGGCGTTTGCCTATTATTGTACAATGTGAAAGTTTTCGGTAAGAGTTGTGTCACGACTATTACCGAAGATAATATAAATAATGTGGGAAATTGTCTAATCCCAAGTCGAGAATGGAATGTTTAAAATGGATTTCTATAAATATCGCTCCGCTGTTTGTATGATGGAACAATGAAAAATCCAATGTGATGAAATTATGACGGTATCCAAATAAATAATGGGAAAATTGCAATTCTATGACGGAAAGTATAATTTTATTATTGTCGCGGGTTGTGTAATTTGTACCTACTTACTTTTTAGTTTACCATGCAAAAAAAAGCAAATAGCTACTTATATAATTACAAAACGAAAATGAGCTACGACAAAAATAATGTAAACGTATTAAAACGAATCTTGAAATGTGTTAAGTACCCGAAAATAATCTTTACCAAAATCTCCACCAAAATGGTCAATGTATTTATGAAATGTAGAACTCGGCATAGCTATCGCTTAACTGATAAACTAGGTATTTGAAAAATAAATTTGCGTTTTTTTAATTAAAATTTAGTTTTAATTAGAATTTAAGATAGGTAAAAATCTGCCTAGATCGTGTTTGATTAATATTCTAATAAAAACTAACTAAAATAAGATTATAATATAACAATCCTCAATGCTTCAATGAGAATGCTTCACTTTATTACTTAAAATTATCAGTGAAACGCGCATTACATTGTTAAAAACATCATATCTTTAAGGTCTAACGAATTGCGGTCAACTAGTCCGTAGCTGAGTGGTTGGATGCTGAGTCGGCAATACGGCTCGGGTTCGATTCCAGTGGCAAGACATGTTTTCTTCATTTTCAAAATTATGTGTAAACAGATATTTTCTTCATTATAGGCATGCATTGGGTTAGTTTTGGTTGGTTGCGCCCCCGTAGCGAGCAAAGCGGGAGGAGGGCCAATCCATGTGTGAAGTGTAATATTAGACATTTTTGTCAACAATGTGATGAGCGCGCAATTCTGAAGCTCGCTGATGCGGTAGGGGCAACGTCTTGTCGCGCCGCATACTTTAAAGAGACCTGCTTGACCCGCCGCGGATTTGCTGGAAGACCGCAACAGTACGTTGTTGGCAAAATAATGGGATATAAATGTCTTATTTTAAAAATGTTTTGTTTGTTTTTAATTTAGGCACATTATTTATGAGTTCATGAGAAAGATAATTGTAGATAATTCCCAAATATGAACCTCGGTTTTATAAAGAGATTCCCCGTTAAACAATGCTGATATGTAGTACGTATTTTCTCTAATTTCTTGCCCTTTTATAACCATGAAGTGTTTTATAATAATAGAATAACAATTTGGATTATTTTGCATAACCTATTTAATGTTAAATAAACGCCTTGAAAATAACACACACAAAAATGAGTTGTTTATTTTATAACACACACTCGATTGTAACGTACATTTTTTAACCAGAGTCCACTGTATTTCCGGAGATATCCGGGAAAAAACTGAAATTTTGAAAAATCGTTTTATTTTTCTCCTGAGCTTATTTAAGAACAGATTTCAAATTGAACTGCATTGCCACTTTCTCGGCTCTCTCCAATGGTGGTATCCAGTTTGGAACCCGACGTTTCATCTTCAAGGGGTCATCATCAACTTTCTTTTTTTAAATACACCTTATTTTTATTTTTTGGTTTTCAGATGTTATTAGCCTTATTAATATGAATAGGTATGTGCTTTTAATTTGTTTTAATGTTTTTTTCTTTATTATTTATTTTGCTTTGGGGTAAAAAATAAACGAACCAGCTTATTTAATTTTACTATTATTTATTTTAATTAAAAATAAAGGTTTTAATTTTCCACTTAGCACAAAAACAAAATAAAATATTTTTATGAAATATAAAAATTTCAAAAGTAACTTAAACTATTTAAAATTACGCCAAAGCAAAATAAGTAAATTCAAAAAAACTATAAAAATAAAAATTTACAAAAATAATTAAAAAAAAAATAACACATATTCATACTCATAACGCCAATATAATCTGAAAAACGATGACAAAAATAGATTCGTATTTGAAAAAAGGAAGTTGATGATGACCCCTGAGGACGAAACGTCAGATTCCAAACTAGATACCACCATTGGAGAGAACGGAAAAAGTGGCAATGCAAAAGTGCAACTCAATTATAAATCCGTTTTTAAATAAGTTCACGAAAAAAATAAAACGATTTCTCAATATTTCGGTTTTTTTCGGATATCTCCGGAAATACTCAGAATTTTATAACTTTCTAAACGACATATTGTTAGGCACCTAAATGCGCAATTTTGCCCTAATTTGACCGACACTGTATCTCTTATGTAGATACATAGATTCGAAATCGAGCCACCCTGTACAGGGTAATCCAAATAAGACATACCGTACATCTCTTGTTAGTGTCAAAATTCGAAATGGCGAAAAGTGTAAATTCAGTTAGCTCACCCTGTATAAAATGCATCGTCATTTGTAAAGCAGCCTCTTCTACGGTTTTGGCGTAGAATATCGCCAAGTATCAGTTTCCTAAAAATTATTTTTCTCGAAAAATAACTACCTTCATTTAGAGTTTTTCTCCTAGAAATTCCCTATAGGATAGAAGAATTCGTCTCGGCTTGTTCGATCTTCGCGACTTTTTTGGCGCTAGAACGGCCCAAAGTGACCGCTTTTCAAAAATTTACATATCTAAAAATTATCCGAATGAGGGTTGTTAAATAACCGAACGTAGGCAGCTTTGAGCGTTACATGCGTTTGCGTAGACAACTTTGAGGGATACATGCGTAGACAGCTCAGTCTTATTCACTAAAAGTGTGCTGAACGCGTCAAGAGAACTTTTACTTCAGTAATAAGTGGCAGTTCAACAGTACATTGGAAGGAAAAAGATGATTTTCAGTGTTCTTGTACCTTTCAGTTAAAACTAGAAACACTTTCTTTTTAAGGTTCTGATATTTCATTTTAATTTATCCTTGATTCGACTTGACCCATATTTTGCGAGCGAGAGTGCGATTTTTAAACAATTTCTTTTCACTAATCGTGATAATAAAATAATAATGTCCTTGCATATTATATCAAATGCAAAATTCATCATCATGTGTTAGCTATTTCGTCCAGCTCACTTCATGCCTTCCTTCTCAAACTCTTTCTACGTTGTATGATTTGCAAGCTATTTAATCTATGTTCTCGTTACATCTATAGTCTATGGTCTACTACAGTAAGAGAAGAGAAAAGCAGGTTTTAATTTCTTTATAAATTACTGGAGTAATCAATTTAGTGTTTCATATAACGCTGGCTATAAAGGATGACTGGGCAGAATTGAGGACGATTCGCCAGAAAATATAATGTAAATACTTCCTCTGATATTTCGATTTTGGAATAGCAAATTTGTTAGTTTGGGTTCGTCGGCTTTATGTTGCCGCATGACATGCATGTTCTAATCTAAATCATGTTTTCGAAAATAATAGATGTATTTCTCTTGTCCGACTCCAAACCATAAATACAATGAACTTCTAGCCGACTTTCTCTATTTAGCCATGTTTTTATATCTAATAATGAACGAGATAGCAAATTTGGGCCACTAGAAGATCACCTGTTCATTATCATAAAATGTAGACAATTATTTTATATAGCAGTTTTTTATATCTAACGTAATTTAACTAGTAAATTTGTAGGTCATAGGTGTGCTCATCGTCTCAGCCGAATGCGACCGAGCTTTATTTAATTAGATTTAATAGACTATTTTTTTATCGTTCTATTTAATTAGATTTTGGGATCCGGACCAAAATTATAAAGCAACGGTCCCTGTTGACGAAAACCAACCAACATCAACTGTTAAACCCGAGTTTGAAACTATCCTAACCTTTTAAAAAATACTAATTTAATGCAAGTTGGTCCATAAAAGATGTAGTAAAAGAAACATGTGGAGGTGTAGTGTACTCGAACCCGAGATCTCTTGCAACTACGTAGCTATTCCAGCTGTGGTACCCTAATTTTTAACTTAATATATACAGTTGTTTTAAAGATTTGGAAACAAAGAATATTGTCACGTTATAAGTGACAAAAAATTACGTAAAATTACCCCATATTCATGCTCTATCCTTCATCCGCAACTTTGAGCTTGAGCAAATTTATAAAACTAAATTTTCGGCTAATTTCCGGTTTTTCCTGGTCGGTTTGTATATTTTCCCGGTTGGGTTTTTGTGAATTTAATACACTTATGGTGTTAAATTTTGACATATTTATTTATGTACATAGGACAAGAAGGTGAGTAAACAAAAAAAAATAAATAGTTACTTTTTTAATTTTAATAGTTTTTGATCGAAGCTGTCAAATCTTTTATGATTGTTCAAGGATTTTTTCTTTTTCCCTCATATTCCAACCCTTTTAATTTGTTTTCTGTTTGTGCTGTGTTATATCTTGAGGAGGTATTCCTCATGACGAGTATCATTGATTTTATGATATATCTTGAACTCTGCCAATTTTTGTAGCGTATCGTCACTAATCTTTGGCCTATAAGTGAGTTTCTTTTTACAACTTCTTTGTTACAGCCTCCATTGGAAAAATTACATCGAAGAGGCTGATACTACCAAAATACATTTTCTTACTACATTTCTATAAGATTTTGTATTTTAAATTAAACTTTTAGTAAACAGCAACTCTTCTACTGTTTTGCTATTCATTCTGGTTTTAATTTTGGTTTTATTTAAATTAACCTGTGAAAATTTTCTTTCCGCATTTGCGCTCGAATGTAAAAGACATACCTACAGCAAATTTTAGAAATGTTATGCCAAAATGTTTCTACATCATCGACATAAGATTTAAAATCATTAAAATTAATGTCGCAGTTCACGACATTCGTGATCGAGTTCCTGGATATTAATAAATTAAATTTGGAAAATATATATAAGCATATGCATATAGAGAGTTTTACATCTGGTGTAATAAATGAATTTTTTTTTAAACCGCTTTTTAAAGCAAATTCGGATAAAATCTGATTAATAGTTTCAATATAAAATTCCAGACATTTGAGTTTTACAGGCTTGAATTAGTTAAGCCGCAACAAAATTCTGGGGTTTTTATTTTTAAAGTCTAAATGATATGTCTTATTTTTAGTACTCAGTCATTTTTATTTTCATTTGGTGTTTTCTCTTCCTCAAATTAGATAAATTAGCAACATTTTACCAAAGACGAAAAAATCGGGAAAAATATATTTGCTGAGATTGTGAGATTAAATGCAATATCGTGAGTTCTCAGGCGGCTGATGACCAGCCAAAAGTTCGTTATGATTTGCACGTTGTTGCCAGATTTCCGAAATTGAAAACTCAGGAAAAATACATTAAATGTTCACCTATTTGAATTTTAGGTATATCTTTTTAGATCTGGCAGCAACGGGACATCTCAAACTAATAAACTTTCCAACACTTCGATTAAACTTTCAATTCTTTCAAAATATGCATGCCAACTTTTGGGAATATTTAAAAATCATTTTAGTATATTTGAAACTTTTCTAGATTTGTGCAATTAACTTTTCTGCGGTTTACCCTCGAAAAAACAAAACATAACTACTGTACCAATACACAACATACAGAGTGGTCCAACGAAAAGTGTGCACCTAGCTTTTCTCCTTTTTTTGTAATTTAACGCGAAAATGTACAGACATTTTTATCACAACTACTCACAACAACTTTATTTTAGTCGCTTCTTGGTTCAGTTTGGTTGCTTTTGAAGTAATTTTAATTTTACTGTAAAAATGGTTTATTCCATTCCTGAACGAGTTGAAATTATTAAACTTTATTATCAAAATAATAGTTGTGCTAGACTTATTGTTCGCTTGTTTCATGACAGTCATCCCGAGAAAAATGTGAATGATTCGTACGTTGCCAAGGTAGTCAAAAAGTTTATCGATACCGGATCTGTCTGTAATATGAAACATGAGCCATGGAAACCGATCAGAAATGAAGCTGTGGAAGTCGCCGTTTTGGGACATGTTCAATTGGATCATACTCAAAGTACCTGTCAGCTTGCTGAAGCCTCAGGTGTCTCCCGTTCATCCATAATACGGATTTTAAAAGCGAACAAATTTCATCCGTACAAAATTAAATTAGTACAAGAACTAAATGAGGATGATCCTGATAGAAGACTGCAATTTGGTGAACAAATGAGCCAGCGTTTAATTGATGATCCGCACTTATTATTTAACATTTGTTTTTCCGATGAGTGTACATTTTATTTGAATGGAGCTTTAAATAGGCATAATTGCCGTTATTGGGATGACAGTAACCCACACTTATTCCGTGAGGTTCATACCCAGTATACTCAAAAAATAAGTGTCTGGTGTGGCATATTAGGAAGTCATATCATAGGGCCACTTTTTATTCCTGGAAATTTAACTGGTGAAGTCTACCTAAACATGCTTGAAGATGCAATTGATCCGTTAATAACAGAAACAATTGAAGATGACCAAAATCATAATGCTGATCGGCTTCACTTCCAGCAGGATGGAGCACCTCCTCATTATATTGCTCATGTAAGAGAATTTTTAGATGACCGGTTCCCTGGACGGTGGATTGGAAGGAGAGGCCCAATCGAATGGCCTGCCAGGTCACCTGATTTATCGCCTTTAGACTTTTTTCTTTGGGGGACACTTGAAAAATAAATGTTTTGCTACGCAGCCCCAGTCCACAGAAGATCTTCGCCAACGAATTACAGCAGAGTGCAGAAGATTAACACCTGATATGCTACAGAATGTTAGAAATAGATTTGAACAAAACCTGTATTATTGTATGGAAGCAAATGGGTCACATTTTCAGCACTTGTTGAAGTAAGATTAGTAAATTAAACATTTCAAAGTACTAATGATTGTAGTTGTTTTTATTCCTAATAACTAAAACTTATGTCTATTTTTCACTAATACCAAAATTTTCGGGTTAATGTTCTTAAACTTGTTTTCGCATTAACTTAAAATAAAAAATTAAACAGAAAAGTAATTTGGTGCCCTTTCAAATGACATATCACTCGACCCCACTTTCCATTTAAAATTATAGGGTTGGTACTCGCCCTCGGTAGAGGGTTGAATGCACAGGTTGTAAAATGTGTCTAAAATGTGTCCCCCTCTAAAGCAAAATCCACGTGTCCGAACATTTTCGCGTTAAATTACAAAAAAAGGAGAAAAGCGAGGTGCATACTTTTCGTTGGACCACTCTGTATATAGAAATAATGAAAAATAGGAAAATACAGTTTTACCAATACTTTATTAAGTATTTGGCTGTCTGAACTCAAAAATTTGGCAAAGATTGAGCTTTTATCACAATTAAAAAACCAAGACTAAGATCTATATTTTACGTCTTGTTCTTAATTCAGTAAATTTTTCAATTGCTATATTTAAAAAAAACGGATTACCTTGGATTCGATTTTTAAGATAGAAGATGCAAACGTTACTGACCCTACACTGATAAAAATGTGGAAAAAAACCTTAATAAATATTTATTTGCTTTTTATTTATTTGCTTTAAATAAAATTTACTTAGATTAAACAAAATTTCTTTAATTTAAATCATTGGACGTGTTTGATTTTTCTTGGTTATTTCTTTGCCTTGTGATAGCAAGACTTTTTTCCATATTAAACACATATTTATTCGCTTTAAAGCTTTACAGATACGAAACCTCCCCGTTATTTAAAACAAATAAGGGTTGCTTTCAATTAAAGATTGTGAATATTGGACCAAATATTATTATTTCATCCGAGTCTCGTTCAACTCGTAGCAGTTGCGCAGCCGCGTCAACGCTCTACGCTCCTCGTGCAGTTCAGTTTCATTTCTGCTGCCGTTCTATAGGGAGATTTTTATAGAGTGTATCCGCCCAATGTCGCTATTTTTTTATTATTTGTGATGGAAAATACATTAATTAAGTGGGACTTGGGTCATTTATGCTCTCATTTCAAGGTAAGTTACGTTTTTATTATATTACTTAGCTAGGTACATAATTAATCGTTTGTAAATAAAGAAGCGTTCTCTCATAATCAAAATGGCGTGAGTTTTACTAGTAATTAAATAGTATATTATTTGATATGGAGGAAAAGTGATACTTTTCATGGCGCGCTCGTGTTTAACAGCCGAACGGAGTGAGGCTGGTAATAGAGAGCAAGCAATGAAAAGTAACTTTTCCTCCGAATAAAATATGCTGTTTTTTCTTCAAATGTCGACAAATTAATGCAAAAACATATCTTTTTAATAGTAATAATATCTAATTAGTATTAAAGATAAATGGGTTCGCAAGGCGGCTTAGACCACGGTCGTAGGTGGCCTTGCTTAGACCGGTGTCGGTGAATATTAAAACTGTCAGTGGACACTGTCAACAATAATTATTTTTTTAAAATTGCGTTTCCGATTGCGTTTTAATTCCGTATTGATTAGCAGTTATTGGGTAAGTTCGATTAAATAATAACCAATTTGTTCCTAAATTAGTGATATTTAGAAATGCAGTGCACAAATTGAGTGATAAATACAAATTTGCTATGTTGCTATGACAACACTTTTACCTCCGCCGGCGGAAAAGTGAAAAGTAAAGCTCCGGCGGAGGAAAAACGAAACTTCACAGCCGCGTACACAGTCGAGTAATGACGGATTTACTGACGTTTGAAGAAAAAATTGTTTTCTGCTGTTACTACCTAGCAATGCAGATGAATTCACGCGATATTCGTCTACAATTGTGTATAACAGTACGCTTAGGCAGTTTGGTGTACGATCTTGATTGAGTATTTTTGTTTTTTACGTTGTACAAGTTCAATGGCGTCCTTTTCGTTCTTGTACCTACATAATATAATATGAATTGATATATATATTTCAAAGCCCTATTTATTCAATCTGAATAAATAAATGGTTGATCCATGGAAGTACAGTTTTGAAGCAAATTATTTTTTCGATTAAATCTAATAGTATTTAAAACAAAACATTAATTATTTTAGTTAAATGGATAAGATCTACTTTTAAACAATGCAGCAGGCTATTCAAATAGCATCATGAACAAAGTCACAATTGTTTTGTTTCTATTATTTTTTTGTTTTAATTATTGTTGTTTTATTTTTAGATCAAAATATTGATGGCATCGAAGTTTTACGTAGCCTGATGGAAATCGATTTAATGTCGTTACTAACAATAGAATCGGTGAAAATCTTGTGCCATTTCCATGCAATGCTCATTATACTGGATCTGGAGAGGTAGTTGTATTAGTTTAATTAAGTAAAATATTACTGCCTTTCACTATTTTTATATAATAAAATTTTTAAGGACTCTAAGAATTTTGGTATTTTTTATAAAAACTAGTGAGCTACCGTTAAAATTAATAAGTAGTACAACTTATCCCATAATATGTTTATGTTCCTATCAAGTATTTAGAAAAAATATGTTTTTAGCTTATAATAATAGTTTTTTTATTATAAAAATGATTAACTTTCATGATAAGCAGAGACAAAATATTCTGATTATATTTTTTATTTATATTTTGGGAATACTCGTTTTGTTCTTTGCTTTTAATACCTTTGAATAAAAATGTTTCTTGGATATCCCTTTTAAACTTTTATTTTATTTACTGTGGACAACTCTTCCTGGGTAATTAAAAGTTAAGTGTTCTGACATACCATTTACAAATCGGCGGGTTAGATAGGGTTCGGATTTTGGATTTTTTAGCAATTAAAAGAAAACTAAGACATAGTTTATTTCAGCTAAAACGTGAAACCTAAATACGTCTTAAGAATAATAACAGGGTTTTTCATTTTTTTTAAAGCTAACTGAATGTCAATAAATAGTCCTTTTAGAAAGATGAACACATATTTGCAACAGCCAAAATTTCTCACCAACACAAACAGTAAACATTGAACAGGCTTGAGCAAATAAAAATTATTTGATTCAAATAAAAGAATTTATTTCGTACAAACGCCCAAGCAAACGCCCAAAACTTTGGTTTAAATAACCGACCTATTTAAATTAAAACACAAAGTTTTTGAAACAAATATACCTCAGATTTCAATCAAAACACAAAGGTTTTAGAACATATATATGTTATATTTGTTCCAAAAGCTTTGTGTTTTAATTTAATTAGGCCGGGTATTTAAACCAATGTTTTGGGTATTTGTACGAAATAATTTCTCGTATTTGAATCAAAATAATTTTATTTGTTTTAAAGTTATTTTTGTTTGATGTGAACAACGATTATAAAATCATATTGTTTGTTCGCAATAAATATTTATTTCGAACAAAGGAAATCTTAAAAATAAATCAAATTAATATTATTTTTTATTCAAACAAATATTTGTTTGGCCATTAGCAAACAAATATTTGCTTGAATAAACTCCATTTTTATTTGGATCAAATAAAAATTTTTTCAGTGTATAAGCTTTTCGCAGGAAAATTTTGACTCACTTCAGGTTTAGTGGAAAACAATATTTCCCCTATAGCGTTAGATGCGTATTCTTAATAGAATTTCTACCTGGTGAAAAGTTGATTGAAGATCATTGCAAATAACCTTTTTTTCTAGTTTATGGCATACGCATACTTAACATAAAAAACAATTTTATGTTAAATACGGCCTAATTGGTAATACAGCACTGGTTGTTTCAATTTAATTCTTCTTTGAAAATATAGAATTTTAGCACATTATCTAAATAATCATTATATAATACAGCTACATGGCTTTTGGTAATAGGTAGACTCAACTGGAATGTAAGTAATTTTCTCCTAAAAGGTTACTACTAGCCGTTGGAATGGAATAACTGTATAATCAAAGAAAATCCTAATAATACGTTCTTTGTTCCAATGGTAGTAAAAACTTTTCTGCAATCACCTACGAATGAAAATGAAAGCCTTTACGGCTCCTTAGGCTTCAGTTTTCATCCAAACCGAGCACGTTTTCAATTATTATTCCCAATCCGTAGCAAGAAGGCGGAGGTGTTATGCAAGGAAAACAAAGCACGTTAATCTGCCGTTATATATTTATTTCTATTCCAATCTGATTTAATGTTGACATTGTGCAATCGACGACGGACTTAATATCGAATTTTGCCCACGGCTTAATAGCGAACTTTAGTACCGCCATACTTTCACCGATAAGGTTGCTCGAGCCGGATTTTCGCGATTTCCCATGTTAAATCGTGCAATATTGTATATCGTTAATAATGGTCGATTATTGGATATATTCTTGAATTGTATTGGCACATTGGAGAGCACCGTAGATAAAGTCGTAGAAATTAAGGAGGACCAATAAAACACTTATTAGTTATGCATTTTTATTATCTTGTTTATCAATCGCGTTAGCAATGTTTTCTCGGCTATTTTATTAGGTCGGAAAGTAACACAAAAACTGATAACCGTGTAACATAACATTTTAAAACCGGATTAACTTTAATGGGGAATAACGGGACCCTAAACTATTTATCTATACCTAATTGACTATAATAATATTCGCCAAAATACTGTACATGGTACCTACGTAATATAACACTTCTTACATTTGTTCATTCTGCATCGCAGTTTGTACTTGTTTATATTATTTCTTATCCATAGTTTTCTCTCCAGCGTTCCATATGTTTTGCCTATTCCAGTGTTCCTTTGTTGTATTTCCTTATTTTTTTACTTTTTGTTTGTATTTTTCTAATTCGGTAATATTCATTTGATTTTTTATGACACTGCTGTTTTTAAATCGCAATCCGAGTTTTGTTCCTATACACATTTATGTGATATGTAAACATGCAATCTTATACTTCTGTCCCTAAGATGCAACTCAGTCTTCTATTGCAGCGAAGGGTTATTTAAGGTGTTAGGTTAGGCGTATATGATTTAGTCTAGCTCTTCTCTATCTTTCAACGACCTTGTCTACCAACTTCTCCGTATTAGCATTGTTTTTGAAACTGTGGTCTTTATCAAATCTTCTTTATTTTTGAATAGTTCTTTTAAAAATAATAAAGCATTAAACATGGCATATGCGTGCGGAGATTCGTATACGGATTAATAGACCTTGTTTTTTCAGATTCGTACTTAGTTTCGTGAACCCCGATAGTAGCACTGCTTTTAAGCCCTTTCCATGTTTTCCAATATGACGATTTTTATTCGACCCAGCAAGAAATGTCTTATTTTACCTTGCATCCTATTTTAGAATTTGCAATACTATATACTTCAAGACATTCAGATTTAAAAGACAATCTCCTGAGGATATGTTTTAAAAATGGTATTCCTTGTTAAGTTCCATTGTATATAGTTTTAACGCTCATCACCCCATTTGAACTCTTTCAAATCATGTTTATAGCTTGTATAGGGGTAATCGGTTTATGACTTTATTAAATGGATAAATCGACATTTTATTGCGTGCTTTATGGTGGAATAATGTTTGTTTTATGAGGTAGATTTGCTTAAGTTGTAATTTTATGCACTTGTTATTGGAAGACTGCCAGCTGTATAAGTATATGAAGATTTAAAGATCATTGTGTAGCCGTCATAATATAACACTTAATGAAGTGATTTGCAATTTGCAGTTTACGTTTACATCTGTCAGTGTTAATCGACGTGTGGGTTAGTTTATTAAGTAGTCCGATTATCTAAATGGTTTCATGTGTTTAAACGATTTTCGACATTATTTGTCAGCGATAGTTAATCAGGCGCAATTTGTGGCTTGCCAAAAAGTATATACTATAATATGGAAAAATATTTTTAGAACTTCGGAACCAACAGAAACTGTTTTTGGGATATTGTAAAATATTAGACTTATGAAAGGATGGGTTAGTTCGATATTTTGGGCTTGCAAATTTGATTAGAATTCTGAAAGATGCAAAAGTTATGTTTACGAAACATCTATTAGTATTTATATAGCGTTTAGGTAAACAAACCGAAGAAGAGACAATTGTTTTAGTTTTGCGAAACATTATTTTTTATATATCCGGATCAGGTTATTTTTTTTTTATTTTTTTTAGTTTTAGGAATAAAATATTCAAGAATAAATCTTTTTTACGAAGAAAGGGAAGTGTGTAATGAAGGTACTATCATTCGATAGCTTATGAAAATCTGTCAATATTTCGTAAACAGCTAAAGATAGGGAGATAATATCCGAGATAATATTCTATATTATACACGAAATGTGTTTAGATTTATCTAGAAAGTTCAAAAATCTAGTAATATACAGGGTGTTCCATTTAAAAAACAGTTCATCCATGGCTTAAGTCTTTTGTTTTCGGCTTGTTTTAAAAATACAGGGAAGGTCAAAAGTAAGCCCCTGTTCAGTCCTCGTTGGAACACCCTGTAGCTATATATGTTAAAAATTCAGAAATTGTGCTGATGTATTTTTGAGAAACGAAATGTCCGAATGGCAGTTAGATAACATGAAATATAGACTTTCGAGGTATGACAATCCAAAATATGCAATAAAAAATCCAGGTCAGTATTTAAAAAAATGAAGTTGATGATTGTGACCAAAAGGCAAAACGACGGAATTGAAAATAAATAATAGGTTTGTTCTAGCATGAAATCTCGGACCGTTTGAAGCCTTCGGAGTTTGCGCATAGCAATAAAAGCGACGCTTATATCGCCATGCGCAAACTCCGAATGGCTTCAAACCGTCCGAAATGTCCTGCTAGAACAAACCTGTTGTCAACTCGTAGATGAGAAAAAGTAGCAATGGCAAAGTGACAATTGGTTGAAATTATTTCAACAAATGTGATTAGGAAAAAATAAAAACGAATTTTTTAATTTTCGCTTTTTTTCAAATATTTACCTTTCTAATGTTCTCAGCGACATTTTATTGAAATAATGATAGTTATTATTAATTAAAAACAGATTTATCAGAATTTCAAGTTATAAGACTTTTTATGAGAATAATGAGAACTAAAATAGTTTATCAAAAATTTAGCCGTATCGCTTACAGCAAACTAATTTTTAATTAATAGTTAATGAACAGTTGCGGTTTGAAACAACCTACGCCCATGAGACGACGTTAACCATAATTTATTACTCCCAATACGAAGTAGACTCGCGTGCAAAAAGTAAAGTTTAGTACAGTGTTTGTTGGAAACTATATCTAGTTGCACAGCGAAACAAAGTATTTTCCATAGGTCGTCGTCTATGCCGGTTTGACAAGAGTACCGAACGAAGACGCATTTCTCATGTAATCTTCACGTAATCTTAAACGCGCGTCCTTGGAAGGTCGTCCAGCCTGCGGAGTGGCCGTTGCGGCCAGTAGCTCGGCCATTGGCCCTCCGACAAGCAATAGTCCAGCAAAACACATACCTCTACTTAAAAAAAAAACTATAATTCTCTTTGCTCCAAAGTAAGAAATAAATAAAATGTAAAAAAGATACAGCTGGAGATACAGTTAATAATACCAGTGGTGTAGGTAATTATATAGATAGAGATTTTATAAATCTAATTGCGCCAAAGTTGTTTTTAATAAGCTAAAAAAATCGAATTATATTATGGTGGCAACAACTTCTCACTCACGGCATCTGTTTTGATATTTAATACATGTATGACAACCCGATGT
>MU184014.1:127265-164390 GCA_016904865.1 Pissodes strobi
ATGGAAATAATTTTTGAAATTAGAAAAAAAGTATTTCCAACAAAAGTTGTTTTTTTTTCATCTACTTTTACACATCCTTTTGTTTTAATGTATACATGGTGTTTCAAAAAAGCAAGGCACTGTCAGCTTTGTTTTTTCAAATGTACTAGGTATACGACATTGTGTAATGATTTTGAATTTTCTATTAAATTCTGCATAATATTCTTTGTATAATATATTATGTATCAAAACTGAACAGAATTCAAGGTTTAGTTTTAGAATTACGAAATATCACGTTTTTTATATATAATTGTTTAAATAGGTACTATTTAGATATCGGCTACTACTTGGAGATAAAGGTTTATTTTTTAAATGTCATGGCCTTAATATTTGAAGTCTGATTTACTGATTAATATTTACTTTCTGCTAAAATTGTACAAAATGAATGGTAGTTCATTGATAAAGTGTTCACTTTCATTTTCCAGATGGTGGTATTTCGAGCCGGATAAAATTAGACAGCCCAGCGCACAGAACACAAACCAAGAACATTAGTCCTTCGAGCAAATAACTAAATCCCAAATAGCAGTGTTTTACCAGTGATGAATACTTCAACAGTGTCATTATCTGAATTGAGTAACGTAACGTCAAGAAGGGCCAAAGAAGATTGTGAACAACGTAAGAAAAATTTGGCCTAGTGATCCTGTATCTCACTGCTTCGCTGTATATACTTCTAGATAAACACGTTGCAAAGAAGCTTGATTAGGCGTATATTTTTCTAGTTGCGGATATATTTATAAAATGTGTCTAAAAGACCTATAGGTAAAGCTGGTGAGGGAAAATTAGGGCAATAAAATAGGTATTCCTGGATCAGGTGACACCATTTCGCCTAAAATTTGCTAGTTATATCTGAGTGAACGGCGCGCAAAAAAAACTAAATAAACACGAAGGAAAAGAACAAGAACAAGGACCTACTCCCCTTTCTAGGTGCATCTACCAGGTCCAGACATCCAGAACAACAAAGAAATGTCCGATCCAAAGGGTTGGCCATACAAAATTCAATCAGTATTAAAATCGGCACAATGTCAACACCCACTGAAGTGGTTGGCTACTTGCCATCCAACAAGATTTCGAGAAACAAATCGTACAGCTATTCAAATGCAAAAAAGACCACACAAAAGATGTTTGGCCAAACGTCAAAAGGGCCAATGAAACGCTAAATCTCCTAGGAGTACTTGAACATACATACTACTTACAGGAAATTAAAGAAAAATATGAACTATGAAAAATACGTTTTAGAAGGTTCTAAAAGCAGCAATCCAGAATTCTCTATCCAAGTCAAACTAGACAGCAATCCAGTACATGAATCCGATTCACAGAAATCCAGTGAACATACTAACATGAACCAAAATCCCGGAAAGCAACTTAGTTTGAAAAGCAAAATTTCAAGCTACAACTGACCTGAGAAACACCACTGACCAAACCGCCCAGGATTTTCAGCTGCAAAAAATCCAAACAGTGGGAAGCATTTCAAGATCTCCATGAAGATATAATAGTGCATGTTATATCATTTGTCAATGATTATTTCACACAAGATGTATCTACCGACGTCCAAAACCGATACTAAGGAGTTGTTAGAAAATTAGCAAGAAAGATGAAAAATTCGTCAACCGAACCAACTAGAAGAACAAGAGAGAATATGCCAATGCCGACGATTTTCATTCTCACATTTAAAAGAGGTTACGAAGATTGGTCTTTATTTCACGACATTTTTCGGACGGTTGTAGGAAGAAAAAATCGACCTGAAGTGTCAGGCGTGAGTGACGAAGATCTAAAGATATCTAAATGGGTCATCGACGAGCAACTTAAACAAAGATTTCCTAGCGTGTTCTTCCTCCAAGTTGGCGTGTTGGTACTCCCCAAGTTAACACAACAGACGCCAAAACAACCAATCCGTGTTAAAGGGATCAATAAATGTCAGAATGAGATACTTGTGGACTCAACTTTCATGAAACCAGGACCCATAGACGTCATTATCGTGGCAAAAAATGTGCCACAATCATCTAAGACGCGCTTCAAAAAACACAAGAAGGTCTCCTCAAGCAAAATACAGAACTAGGATGGATAATCTTTGGTCCAGCATTCACCAACAACAAATTGATCGAGGTCATTAGTATGATCGCTCACTCGGAAGAAGACAAACCACTTGACGAAATTATGGGCACTAGAAGTGTCTCCTGAAAACAAATTCTGAAGATCATGCATGTCAAGAACATTATAACAAAACAACGCAACGCACCAAAGATGCAAAATTCATTGTCAATATCCCATTTAAGACGTCTCCTGCCAACTGCTTGGGACATTCAAAACTAAGAGCCGCTGCCAGATTACTTAACCTAGAAAAGAAGTTGCCCCAAGATGAAATCATTAAGGAAAAATACGCGGTAGTCATGCAAGACTATCTGGAGTTAGGTCACATGAAACATAAGGGAGTTAATCAAGGAAAATACTACATACCTCATGAAGCCGTCATTAACCACCCGACTTAGGGGTACTTGTCGACGCATCAAGTAAGACTTTCACGGGAAAAAGCGTCAATGATACGATGCACGTAGAACCGAGACTGCAACAGAACCTAGCGGACATTCTCATCAAATGAAGAAAATATAAAATTATCTTTACCGTCGACATTGAGACGATGTACCGCCAAATTCAAATCCATCCAGAAGATCAATCATTTGAATTGGATTAGCCGATGTATGAGTATGAACTTACCAACGCCGTAACGTATGGAACAGCTTCAACACCGTATCTCACAATCAAAACACTGAACTAGTGAAAGAAGAAATCAAATATCCGGTTGCAAGTAAAGTTACTCTCCGCGACTTCTATGACGATGGCATTCTCCTCGGCACAGAGAACTTGGAAATAGTCTAGCAGCAATCCCGCCTTACTAGCCGCCATGCCAAAGGAATTCACATATCAAAAAATTATTGAACTTCCACAAGACGATGTTAAAGAATCTAAGGGTACGACGATACCTTCAGATTTCAAGTAATCTTATCCCCATGCAGCACACCAACCAAAAGACAACTGAAATATCAAAACTATTTGACCCATTAGGATAGACAGTTTCAGTAGTCATCAGGGCAAAACTCATCATTCAAGACTTATGGCTAAAGAAATTCCAGTGGGACGGACAAATTGGCGAAGAACTGGGCATCTCGATGGCCGAACTTCGAAAATCAGATCAATAACATAGAAGCTCTCAGAATCTCAAGATGGATGCATTTCAACAACAGCAAATTAGAATTACACGGATTTTGCGATACTTCCGAGAAAGCATACGGTACAGTAATCTACAGCCGTGTAATAACAATTGGAAATCAACATATCGCAATTCTACAAGCCAAGTCCAAGGTTGCTCCTATCAAGCTGAAAACTACGATACCGAGACTCGAATTATGGTCTGCTGTTCTACTTGCAAAACTTATAACAAAAAAAAACGAATATGGCCCTGGAAATATCAGATCTACAGATGTAAGCATGGACTAATTCAATGATCACTCTAGGATGGATGAACGGTGACTACTTAAGATTGAAAACCTTGTCGCCTTGCCCAGTATTTGGGCAGCGATTTTGTAGTGGTATAGTTTATAGTCGGTATAATTGTGAATAGATGAGGGACAATACTCTGGACCAATGACGATAAATTATTGTCATTGCTCGGGACAATACGTGTCGTAGTTGAATCTGCTTTGCGAATAATTGTTTGTAGGAGAATCTAATTTCTCTAATTTCACACATAATCTAACGGTGTTTCTTTATTCCAAAATTATTATGTGGCTCACATAGACGTCTAAAGCAATGCTTGAAAGTTCGGTTGTGTAATCTTATATATTCTTGATATAAGTTCAATGACTAAGAGAAAGAGCTATTTGCTGTATTGAAAATACGCAAATGAATAACAAAATACGTGATTTAGTTACGAAGTTTTTGCGTTAACCAACAAAGAGTTTTAAGTAACTTATTCCAGGAAGGGATGTGCCTAAAATTAACTATCTTTGACTCATAAATATTTGTTAAGAATTCATTATTCTGAATGCTGAACAGATTATTGTGGTCAAACTGAGGGTCAAACATAACCAAATATAATTAGATATACACAATATGCTTTGTAAAAGTCTGGGTTATGGATTAATTATAAAGAACATTGCACATCGAAATTCAACATGTTCTGCAAGTTGGTAAAAAATAATCTAAAACTGCAACTAAAACATATTGACAGCCTTCGCTTTCAATTTTGGGCCGTTCTTTTTTGGATTCGTTGCAGGAACTTTTTGGGGGACAAAGCGAAATTTTCCTTTTAGAAACTACTATTCCAAAATCACTTGCAAATTGCAATTAACGCATATCAATTCATCTCAGAATTTATAACGACATAAACGATCTTATTATGAAAATGTTTCTATATTAAGTCTTGACATTGTTTTAAAAATGTTACCACATTTCTAAATCTTAATATCTGCGAAATTTAAATTTTTTGCAACTTTGTACAAACTTAACAAAACTCAAGCGTATATCAAAAAGGGACGAACATGTGTGATTGAAAGGATGCAGATTTAATTGATTTCGACTACTCCTCAACTCATGATTTATAAGGAAAACTCTCACAGTAAGAGGCATAAATATATACGCAAATGAAATAATTCATTGGAGATTTATTGATTTATTAATAATGAAGTAAAAAAGTAGTGTGTTTAACATTTAACCGACTACAGATGAACAGTATCTGCGTATAATTTGAGTTGACTGGCCTATAATCGCGGCATGTCGCGACGGCGCGCGGCGTGGTCATCGGCAGACCCTTAAACGTCAAGCGCCATGGAGGTTGTTAACACTGCTTAATCAGTCACTGCCATCATACCAGACGCAGGTGGCTTATAGAAAACCTTAAGAACATGTTACATATTATAATGAAGCACAAACTATCTCAAATCCACATCTTAAAAAACAAACAGTTAGGAGCTAAATAAGGTAGTATTATCGAAGACACGTTTTTATTACCCCATTCCGCGTTGCATTATAATTATTATTTGATAGCTAATTGGTCATCAGTATAACATAACAATATACATTTAAAAACAGATTTTTGTATCATTTTAAACATGGATTTCCAGTACAGGTACTTACCTAGTTATGCGCTGTATTCCCTGTACCTTCCGAGGCAATAAGCATAGGTTGTTACGGGTATTTTGTATTGTATTTGTACACGTGAGTGGGCCCAAATGGAGCCCTCCGCTGCAGCCTTTGGTCTGGCTCACATCTTTGGTTTCCAGTAAGCCAGAGGCTAGATCCTTTTCATGAAATCGGATAGCTATCAGGGGTGGATATATAGTTTTCAAATCTGGAACTATAATTTGAGAATTTCCAAACACTGTTTGTCTCGTTCTTTCCATTGATGCACAGTGGCATAAAACATGCTCCATTGTTTCTTCGTCCTCCAAGCACAAGCGACATTCCGTTTCTTCGGAAAGCTCTGTCTTGTTCATGTGGCTTCTGAGCCGACAATGGCCATCATTGGTCTTGGTAGGCATAACATCTGATGGTAGACCCATATACATGCCTCATGCTGTGCCAAGTTGAAGAAGTTGTTTAGTTCATCACTCCTGATGACAGATTTACTGCCATCTTTGAATAAGTTAGGCCCAATAACTATCTCCATTTGCCTACAAATTGCTGTTGTGTCCACCTGGGGAGGGCTTCTTTAGCTGTGTTGTAAGCTATTCCCAGTGCTGGTTCTGGTCATATGAAGGTCGTTGCGGCCGCCTGATTCGCAAGAGCATCAACTATTTCGTTGATCCTGCATGTCCAGGTACCCAGATCAGTGTAAGTTTATTTTCTCTACCTAGTTTGGTGAGTAGTTCCTGACAGTTCCATACTGCCTTGGATGAACAACGGCTAGATTCAAGAGTTCTTTGACTGTCCGAGAATATTTTCATTGACTTGCCTTTCCAGTCTCTATCGATGAGCCACTGTGCAGTCACGTCAATGGCTTTAACTTCAGCCTGAAAAATGGTTGCATGTTTGCCTAGGAAACATGCAACCATATGTTATATATTTAATAAGTCAACACTTAAGCTCAACTTTACCATTTGTATTCCATGCAGCGGCTCCTATATTATCGTTGGTTTTGGAGCCCTCAGTGAACCAACTACTCTCTGTTGTTCTCAGATGTTTCGAGTCTTTTGCCCATTCGTTCCTCTCTGGCAGGAGGACGTCATAGGGATGGTAATAGTTAGTTTTGGTAGACCCAACACACTGTACTGCTCATTAGCGTTTTTCAGCTTGTTGAGCAACATGATAATCGCCTGCGGATTGTTGATCAGCGCCTGTATCAATCTATACGTAGCCCATCTGGCCTCCTTCTCCAGTACTATTTGGAGAGGTGGCAGATTTAGAAGACACTCAAGCGCTGCCGTGGGTGTAGTGCCGAAGGCGACACTAATTGCCTTTGCAACGTGGATAATTTGATTCTCGCGGAGCTTTGTAAGCTCTTAGAGTGCCAAGCTACTGCTCCATATCGTTGGTCTTATGACCGCATTATATAGCCAGAGCATTTGTTTGGGATGTATGACCCATGTTTCGTTACAAATGCGTCTGCATGTCCACAGCGACAGTTTCGCTTTTGCGGCAATTTCATCCAGATGCGCATTCCAGTTAAGTGTTTTATCTATCTAGGGTAATTCCCAGATACTTCACTGTATTCGCAAGTGGGATAGTTTCTCATTTGGGCAAAGGTGGTCTTAGGTTTTCCAGCCTTTTCTTCCTTGTAAACCGTACTATAACTGTTTCCTGCGGGTTCACAGATAGTTGTTCCCTTTCACACCAATCATTGACCACGGTTAGCACGTTTTGAAGATCCTTTGAGATAGTTCTTTGCGAGTTGCTTCTTATAAGTAAGACTAGATCATGTGCAAAATTATTTTAATTGGTACTGCACCGCCAAAATGGAAGAAGGTAAATGAATACATCATTCAACTGCGATCAGTAATTCGTTTTGTGGCATTGGAAAGTGTTTTGAGTACCGAAATTTGTCAAAAACTGAAAAATGTCGATGGACATAAGATGCACTAAATAATTCTGCTGTTTATTAATGAACGAATAAATTTAAAGTCGGCGAAGCGATGCACCGCCTTTTGGCTGTAACATAACGACCGCGAGAGTGCAGACGAAAATATTAATTGGCGGAATCCTTAAGGCCGACAGACGCATTCCGATTCGTGAAAGTCATTGATGCTGAAAAATGAGTTCCTAAAACGCTTTAAGAATATGGAAGGATAGTATTCTTAGCATGGTTTTAAACGGCTTCATCAATAGCCTAACAGCCAAGATTTGTGCATCTAATATGTGGGTTATTTGTTTAGATTTTCGGTTTAATAATATTTTACTATATTTTGACGTTGAATTAAATTAGGAACGTGATTTCAAAAATATCATATTTTTAAGAAATTTGGCAACACGCAGATGATAGGTGTTCCAGTACGTCGCAAGTGATAAAGTCTTAAGCTCGGAAAGTCTCCACTCGAATTTGAAAAATGTACAGGGAGTGCCATTAAAAAATATACCTTTTACTTAAGTATTTCAGGTAAAAGAGGAGGTATGGCAATATCACCATTAGTACCATAGTGTCCGCAATGGACAATATACCAATGAGCTGGCTCACGAGTTATTTGAAGTATCCCAGACTTTCAACTCACACTGTATAAGAGTGATGCAAAAACATTACGTAGAAGAGTATAGACCTAATAAAGACTTGAAGTGGTTAACTAGTCTACCTATAGATATTGTCACGGCTTTTTTATGTTCGGCACACATACACAAAGAAAATCCTATACAATCCTATACCATTCATACGAGCGGTGCGCGTATGGAGAAGACGGATGTTGGACTTGAAGCGCTGTAAGTTGTAGACGTCACTCGGAAGTCCATTCCAGAGCGAGGCAGTCCTCCAGATAAAGGAGTCCCGTAACAGCGGCGTCCTAGGTGTTCGTAACTGAATCGTATGTTGATGAGCAGCTTGTGTCAGACAGGTATTTCTGTTTGGCACAACTCTGGGCGGAATCATAAGTGCCAGCTCGATCGAACACCTTCCGTAGTAGTATCGATAGTAAAGAGATAGGTCTGCCACTTTTCTTCGTAGTTCGAGGCTATCGAGGTCTTTAGTCAACTCTGGGTGATCCACAAGACTGACTGCTCTCCTCTATATGGAGTCCGTAAATTGTTTGGGTGGCGAGCTCCACACATGCGAACAGTATTCCAGCGATGGTCTTATCTGGGCCTTACAGAGCAGTAAGAGCTGATGAGGTGTATACAACTTTTTTGCTCTAGCTTTTATGCTGCTGCCTTGACGATTTTGGTGACGTGATTACCCCAAAATATGTACTTTTCTACGTTGATGTCCAGCAAGCTTATAGATGAGGCCAGAGTCAGCGTTTGTCCTGTCATTGATAGGTCAGATCCTGTGGTGTTTGCTTTTTTTGAGAAGACTTGACTCTTTCCTGTGTTAAACTGGACATTGTTTTCCTCACCCCATTACACGATGGGTTCATATCTTCATTGGTGGCAGCAATCTAATTTTCTCGCTCGCGTTGGGAATGAGCCGCGGTCATTGGAGCCAGCGATATGAATGAGGATATAAGGGTGCTGTCGTCTGCAACGCTGTAAATAGAGATCGTTGTCCTGTTTAAGAGATCGTTGTTATAGAGCAGGAAACGTGTAGGAGATAATATACATCCTTGAGGAACTCCGGCATTTATTTTAAATTTCTCCGAGAGATGTCCATCAATACCAACTCGGATGCTTCGATCCGTTAAAAAATTGGAAAGCCACAGAAGCAGTGCTGGTGGTAGTCCGTATGCTGTCAATTTGCCTAACAATCCGCCATGCCACACCCTATCAAATGCTTTGGATACGTCGGGAGCCACTGCCCGACACTCGGCGCAGCTCTCGATGGCTTTGGTTCACAGGTAGGTCACGTAAGTCATGAGATCTCTGTGCCTGCGGAAGCCATACTGGCGATGCTTATGATGCCTGCTGATTCGGGGTATTTTAAAAGCTGTTCGTTGACCAGTTTCTCCATGGCTTTGGACATGATGTGAACTAAGACAATTGGTCAGTAGTTATTTTGAATCTTTTTTTACCTTTCTTCGGGATTGGTTGCACCTGAGCGCACTTCCAGTTAGAAGGAAAGCATGCACCATGGGGCCATCTGTATGTTTTTGGGCTACCCGATACAACTTCTACGTTATTTCTGCATGAATCATCGCCTACGGAAAATATTCCTGACAGCTGTTATTTACCCGATGTATAGTACGGCCAAGGCCGAGAATAATGGAGAAGGTGCGACCACTTCCGGAATATTCCCGAGTGGATATAAATAGCGCACAAAACGCGTGTTGCAGTTAGATGATCATTGAGTATTGGATTGTACAGATCTATTAGTTGTAAAGTTATAGGAGTAGTATAGTGTGTTTAATGTATAAAGTGATAAGGAATAGAGTATTATTTCAAATTAGTCAAAGTTGGTCTTTTGTTAGAACCCAAGGGAAAAAGTAACAATATAATAATTAAATTCTACGATAGATTATTTGTAAAAATTATCAATACAAATTTAATACTATTTGGTACATTTCCTGTAAATAATTAGCACTGTTTTAAGCCAAGTCCCAACTTTTCCAAATCCTGGATCCGCCATTGTATTGGAGAAATGATCCAGGACCAAGACTTTCGAAAATACATAATAATTTAGTTATTAGTAGACCAAAACTAGGGTACTATAATTTTTTATCACCTGCTTGAACTTCAGCTGTGTTCCGAGTTGGCACCTACCTGTAACTTAGCCTAAAACTTCCACCGTGAACCTCCATGCATTTTTATTTGTATTGAAAGCAGGCAACATTTCATACGAACGCGAGTACGAAATGACAACGATCCAACCCTAACATCTAATGAATTCAAGATTACTCATCTAAAATGTGTCATCTAATTTTCCAATATTACGGTATACAAGGCCAAAGCCACATTATACAGTAACGAAATTTAAAATATAATCATGCAGCACATTGCTAGCCACGAAATGCATATCTTGTACAGCAAAGTTTAAGCGCATTATGGATGGATGGTTTAAGGTTATTATGCATAACTGAAACGGCACTAATTCGTTCCCACGAGACTGAATTTTTATGAACCTTATACAAGGTATATGGCCGCGGAATTCTAAGAAATCGGGACCAGTTAGTGCAAATTTAGCTGGAAAATGTTATTTAATTTTTGAAAGGTACCGTCATGTTTTAGTTTAGATCTACACAATAATTATTATTTGCAGCAAATTATCTTGAGGTGTTAATAAACTGTGGCAAATGCAAACAAGCAAATTGGCATAACGAAGTTCAAATAAATGAACCGAGAAATATTTAAAACTGTTTTTGTTAAAACAACATTCAAGAAAATAATATATTTTCTGGACACAGGGTTAAGTTAATTGGCTATTTCGCCTGAAAACCCCGAATCTTTTTAAAAAGGGAAACTATCTTATCTTCCAAGTTTTGTAATCTGAGGTTGTATCCGTTCAGAATGCCAATGATGTTCTGAGTTGTTTCCTGCTTATTGTAAGAAACTTATCGATAACTGAGCCTCTCAGAAGTCCAGATTAAAGGTCTTGCATTGCCCAAGTATATCGATCACGGAATTGGTTATGACCTCTTACTGATGCTAGCAGATGAGGCTCCAGACCAAGCGTAGGGCCGGGCCCCACGAAGGTAGTACTACTACACCTTTCAGTGGCAATTTATAAGACCTGGTCGAGGACAAAGCTTTAAACGCTGCCTGACTATCGGTGTATCCTCCTGTACGCAGGTCATAATCACTGTGCTCAGTCTGATATACCGTGATAAAATCCCCAGTCTAAGTCCAGCTCACCTGACCACATACGCCTCTCAGGCTTGAGAAAGCAAGGTAACCGGAACCTTTCTCCATTCGTCTCGTTCAGGTATGATAATTCGATACTTTTAAAGAGAGTCATGGCACCCCATCTTGCCACAAAAGCATCGGATCTGCTCAGTCCCGACCAGACCCGCGGATATCCTGAACACCAGTCCCTCTGCGCCCATTAACATCGACTGAAGCACTCGGAGCCTCTTCCTCAACAATTAAATGTAGAAGTGCTAGAATCATCGCTAGGGTTGGTGTGGTTCTTAAGCCCCTAGTTATTATATGCCCAAGAAGGCGAGTCTTTGTTGATTGGTAAGCTGCCTCTATAGATTGCTATGCTAATAGTTCGTCATCAAACAGAGCGGCGTATATTATTATTGGCATTATCACTGTAGCGTAAAGCCCATAGAAAATATGGGGTTTTAAGCCCCAGGTAAAACTAAAGGATCTTCTGTCCCCTGTGCAAGGCCCTTTCCAAGTAAACAAGTTCTTCTTCTTTTTAGTCGTGAAACCAGTTTATGGGGCTATTTAGGTAAATGCCCTAGATGCCTCGCCTAGGGTATTTACCCAAATTCGGAATTTTTGAAGGTATTTAAAAATATATTGAAAGCATCATTAATTTTCACTGTGACAGTAAGAAGCTAAATACGCATTAAGGAAAATACTTGGGAAATATATTACATAAAGTGGTATTTATGCTGATTTCTGGTATAAAGAAGAAGGTATTTAAAATTAAAAAACGAATATGAATAAAGAACATAGTTTCAATCAAACATTTAAGTTTTTATACCCGCCATCTTCTTCACAGCCTCTTTCTACTAACTATTAAAATTCCATCCTTTTACTTCCAAGATACTCGGCATGAAACTTATTTTCATCATGCGGACACTTTAGACATTTTGCTACATGATTTTCCATTTGATTAACTTTTGAATATAAAAATATTGCCATTTCCTGGTATTTTTCTCTGATTCTGAACGGTTTCTTTTAATAAGATCAAAGCTTTAGGGACTCCGCCGTATGCCGCGGGCCCAGGCGAAGGCCCTTCGGATTTCTTAGTTTGGAACTTGCGCCACAATGTTTTTTTTCTGCAACGTTAACAAATATTTTCCCTATTTTGATAAGTATTGCGTGGGACACGCTGATATTAGAGACTTTTTCTCCATTAATTATAAAAATGTCTAATCTTGTTAGGTTTGCCTTTATTAAATAATATTACGCAACAGGATGTAGTTTTACAGTTGAGCGCGTCGCAAAGCCATTCCGAGGAATGCAGAATTCTTCAAGCCGAGACAAGTTGTATAGTTGAAAAACTTAAGTACCTATACTCTGAATACATAATTAAGAAGAATGAAGAATAATTATTTGTGGTTGAAATTAAATTACGAAAATCTGAACATTACTGCATAAATACAATGCTCCACATCAAGAATACAATTTGATCCACGGACCGATTTTGCAAAATATTTGAATAGAATTGGTAGTAACTTATTGTGAGAAAAGCAAAACAAAAGCAAAGACGTAAGTGTTTATTGTTCTGAAGAATTATTCATCGATATTTTTCAAACTATTTAATTTGATGTGAAGCAAAATATTAAATGGGTATAAAAAAGCGGTATATGCTTAAGACCACACGACCGAAGTAAAACCTTCAACTAGGCGGGATTAATATTAAAAGTATATTTTCATGTTCTATGTAAAAGAACATTGAAAAATTTTGGATACACAGATTAGTTATTATTTTGACTACAAATTTCCAAAATAAACATCAAGATTACAAATAACTTATTTATTTTAAAATTTAGATTTACACTTACACTACTTATTGTATAGGTCTATAGCCAGTAAATATACGCAGGTATAAATGAAATGATTGTTAACCAAACTTGACCTAAATCAAGTAGCTGCGAAAATATCAGTAGACCAATATACAGTCCTCAATAATACCAAATCAATAAAATAACCAGTAAGGTACATATGAGAATATACAGCCGCTAAATATCTATAGGTAAACGAATTGAGCTCACGTCGATTCTGATATCAAGGCGACAAATTAAATTAGTATATTTCACAGTGGCGTGCACACAATGAAAGCACAAATGGATTGCCTACCCTGATGTTTTGACATTTTTTATATTTTCTCATTTAATTTTAATCCTGATAATATAAATTATAATTTTACTAATAAGTATAATCCAAATTTAAACAGCTTAGCTTAAGCGCCAATTAAAATATCAATTATATTATAGAAAAACATCACCGTCTACCACTCATATTACGCTACCTATATTAAACGGACGGCAACCGCTAAAAAGCATTCCATAACAAACGGAAGGCATGCATTTATACCGTCAATACTGGATTTACTATGGAAGCGAAAAGCAGTGCTTGAAAAAAGGCAGCCAAATGAAACGTTACATAAAAAGAAAAGAGACAAAACATGCGAAGATGGTCCGGGCCGACCGACGCGACGCAACGATAAGTGCTGTTGCCAAAATGTGCTCTCTTTAATTAATGTTTTGATTTGATAGACATTCTTTTTTACCAAGGATCATATTGTTATTGTTTTTTTGCGCTTTAGTAATTGGTTTGAAAGCGATTATCGGTTACATCAATACAGGGTATGGTTAAGAAAGCTTTATTATTTAATAATGTTTAAAATTACAGTACATGGGGTATCCCTAAATTTATTAATATTTCGATATCTGGGTATTCGTATTAATAACGCCATGCATTTTTTTTGCAAGAAACTGAAACCCGATAATACAACACCGGCATTGGCCAGCCATAAATAAGAATAATCTCAGGTTCCCTTTTCCATGTGCCCTATTCTTGTCTGGATTTGACGCCCTGCGCTTTTAGTTATAGTTTTGAAAGTTTAGTTAGTTTGGTACCTATACAAGGGGTTGTGGTTTTCTTTGTGGGTTAGTTTTGTTGGTTAGAAAGAAAACCTCGATATTTTAATAAAAAAATCCATGACAATTATTAGTGGCTCTGCAGGTGTCGTCATAAAATTAAAATGTATTGTTGGCTATGCTTACTCTTTGGCGAAGAAGGAAATTGTAGAGTAAACGTGGGTATATTGATGTAAATAATGTGTCAAATGTCTCAGAAAAACAAGGCCAGTCGACTAACCATTTACAACGCATTTTCTCTGCATAGTTTTGGCGAAACTCGAATTGAAAAGGCTCTATGCCTACATTTTTTGGAGCTTCAAAAGGGAAGTTTTTGGGTGTGGCACTTGAAAAAAATTCTACCTACGGCGGCGCCTGCAGCGGGCTTATTCCTTCTGTATCATTATCTATTATGTTGCCTACCCTCTCCTAAATGGCACTGCACGCGACTGATATTTCAGTTATGGGAAATAAATTACGGCCATGAGCTTTACAGGCCAAATACAGTAAAAATTAACTCAATCAGATATTCGGATACTAGCCAAACAAATTCTCTAACTAACTAAAGATAAAATTAAGTATCTCTTTTAAAAGGTAAGCTCAATAAACGAGATAGCTAGATCAATAAATGAAACGAGAAATAACGAGAATATAAACGATAGACGTCAAAAGGCCTACAGTTGTTTAATTAAATTCATTAATTAAAATGATACATAACGGTAAGAGATACACGGTAATGCAGGCAAATTACCTACGCTCGCCTAACTATATAATCACTAATTAAAATGATATATCACGGTAATAAACATACGATAATTAAGACAAATGACCTAAAATCATTATATATTCACTAATTAAAATGATATATACCGGTAAGGTATATAAGGTATTTAAGGCAAATTACCTACAGTCGCCTAGCTACAAATCCATTAATCAAAAGGATATATAACGGTAAGAAATATACAGTAATTAAAGCAGTTAAATAAATTAGAATAGATTTTACTTGATTATTGTCGAGCAGTACACACTGGCGCTTCCTGCGTAGTACGTCTCCACCATGTGGTTGCGCCACCCTGACAACATGTCTCGGTACGACTAACTGACGGCGGGATTAGCTAGGTCAGCGTGAAATTCTACCTCACAGAAGGAATTCTGTCCCACAGAAGGAGCCTAGGTAAATGATAAATAACTTTAGCCATTTTAAACAGAAACACTCGTGTCAAACATACCTTTAAAAAAAGGGGTCACCACACTAATTCATCACTAACGTTTATAGACGATATGGTCGATAATTTTAGAAAATATACATTCTACTTAATTTGCTTAATACTCCAACGATACAATCAAGCGGTAGTTAGACCTGACTCAAAAACAGCAATGATAATTTCCGATGCGGAAAATGGCCTGCTCGCCTTAAGTGTTCAGGCGAGAAGGCCTATCAATTTTCTCAAAAAAGAATATATACCACTTCTGTCAAGTGGCGTTCCAAACAAATATACCTTTCGAGCAGGTGGACACTCCGGAAGGTAAGGTCGCGAGAAGTAAAGTAGCGAGAGTATCGATAACACAGATCGACCAGTAAAAGGAGAAAATCGCAATACTGTATTTAATAACATTTACAACGATACTCCAGGAGTGAGTGAGGAGATAATGCAATGAAATGTAGAATGCTTGTTTGGATTAGTTTCGGTAGGTTAATAACCAAGTTAAAGAGCGCCCGAAGAAATAGTTTGAACTGTCTTGTAATCAGTCGTCTTCCCTTAGATTCGGTAAGTAATCACTTTGTGTTAATCAGGAAATATGCAACATTTGGCAGCTTGCCCCAACCCGGCAAAATGTCATTATTTTCACCTTTCACCTGGATTTGTGCCCATTTTACCTCAAAATTCAATCTTTGGAGGCTTTTTTTGGCTCAAATGTAGTGATTGATATTCATTGATGACTGTCAAATGAGATTTTTGAATTGCAGCACAAATGGAGCCCGATATATTGCCATGCACTATTTTTAATGAAATTGGATATTTTTTAATTGTTAGGTATAAACTTTTAAGCAAATAAACGAAAAAAAAAAAAGAATAGCGACACAAGTCAGCGCAAACAGAGGGCAACAAAAGATATTATTACTTATTAAAAAAAAATAATAGTTTAAATATACTTACATAATAATTGTTCACTTATATCACGAAAATAATCAAATAATCGCGGAGACAAACGTAAAAAATACAAATAATCACAAAACACAATAATAAATATTAATTACCCAACAATACATCAGCTGCTCTGCTGCTCATATATAGCGTCTATCGGTAAGGCGTACTTCCACAACGCGCGCATGCGTAGCCTAAACTGTGTAGTACTGTATTAAATATATAATGTATAGTTCTCTTTCTCATTCTCTCTTCGTTAAATCTGTCCTCTCTCTCGTAAACGAATTTTTTAAAAAAATATGGCGGGACTAACATTTTTTTTGAAAAACGGGTTGCTACACCTCCGTGAATTTTCCATATTTTTTGTAATAAATTGCGGCACACCGCAATACAAACCTGTCAGCACAACAAATCTTTTATGAAAAATCCAAATTGGCCTTGCTAATTTTACGGACATATAAAATAATATACAAGTATTTGCGTGACAATATATTATGAGTTTTAAGAATAAATTCATTTCGTCTATGAGTAAATACAAACAAACCCAGCGAGAATAATAAATGATGATTTTTAAAGTTCTGTCAATTGTCGATCAAAACTTGTCAACATAAACATCGGAGCCTGACTGTAGAAGGTAATGAATATATCTCGCTAATAATAGACAGACTATTAATAAGCCACCCACTTAATGAGATGATACCTATAAGGATAGACCAATAGACAAAGCGGTTATTCCATTCACGGGATCATAAATAAAATTTCAAATGGCGTTTCAATGCCGTTAAAAGTTGGACTCTGTCGGAAGCGACGAACCGGAAGAGCCGGGCTATTCAAATGGGGATTTATTTTCGAATCCTTAGGATACGTTGCAAGTTTTTCGATCGACGAATTACCAACATAGAGTTATGGTAGCGAACAAACACAATGAAAAAACGACGACAAACAGCACGTCTTGCAGATAATTCATATGCCAGTGCTATTATTAAATTTGTAACGTTAAAACTGAAAATATTATTTACAAAATCTCATTATATTTAGTTCATAATATGAAGATAATACAAATATTTCCAAATCGTCCGTTTGTTGTTAAATAATCTGTTTTTCATAGAAAAAGCGCAATGTATCTGAAACGTTCACAGATTGTTGGGAAAGTTAATAAAGTATTATAAAACCAAATAAGAGAAAAATTAATAAAAAAAAAATTGTTCGGAAAGTGAATAAGAGTATTATACTTAACACGAAATAAAGAAAAAAAAAATAATAAAAAAAAGTTTGACAAACGCGTTTTTCGGCGAAAAAAGTTGAAAAAAAAAAAGGAAAAAACAATTTAAAAAAGTGTCGAAACCGGAGACTGGGGGGCAAAGGTTGAGAGAAAAAAACTTAAAAAAACTCATCTATTTCAGAAGTTTCACTTCAGTTGTGTACTTATAAAGGTGAGGCACATAATTTTCTTTTTAATTTTGAAGAGCGTCCTAAAAACTGTTCTTTGTAAAAAAAACGATTTTGCCGATTTTTTGCAGCCCCTAAAAAATCTATCTTGAGAACGGTTAAAGATAAAAAGGTGCGATTTTCACCAGTCGATTACGGATAAAGTTGAAAAAAAAATATGTTAAAAAATAGGCACATGTTAGGATAAATTTTGACAGCTGTCATTCTTAGAAATCTCTCTTGACAATATATTTCGTATACGAGATACACGCGTCGCGGTTGGTCCAAACGTTAAAACACGAACATACGAAAGAGTCGAGAGTCATGCAAATAAAAACGAGTCGAGCAGCTCAGTGACTACCTTAAACGAGTTGATTGTTACCCACCTCTAAGTTCTGCTGCCGTCCTATAGGGAGATTTTATAGAGTGTATCCGCCCAAGGTCGCTATATTTTTTAGTATTTGTGGTGATGGAAAATGCATTAATTAAGTGGGACTTGGGTGATTTGTCCCCTTATTTCAAGGTAAGTTACGTTTTTATTATATTACTTAGCTAGGTACATAATTAATCGTTTGTAAATAAGAAGCGTCTCTCATAATCAAAATGACGTGAGTTTTAGTAGTAATTAAAAATTGTTTTCTGCTGTGACTACCTAGAAATGCAGACGAATTCATGCGATATACGCCTACAATAGTGTATAACAGTACGCTTAGGCAGTTTGGCGTACGATCTTGATTGAGTATTTTTGCTTTTTACGTTGTACAAGTTCAATGGCGTCCTTTTCGTTCTTGTACCTACATAATATAATATGAATTGATAAGTATTTCAAAGCCCTATTTATTCAATGTGAATAAATAAATGGATGATCCATGGAGGTATAGTTTTGAAGCAAATTGTTTTTTATTTCGATTAAATCTAATAGTATTTAAAAAATAATTATTATTTTAGTTAAATGGATAAAATATACTATTAAACAATGTAGAAGGTTATTCAAATAGCATCATGAGCAACAATCACAATTGTTTTGTTTTAGTTACTGTTGTTTTATTTTTTGATCAAAATATTGACGGCATCGAAGTTTTCCGTAGCCTGATGGAAATCGATTTAATGTTACTAACAATAGAATCGGTGACAATCTTGTGCCAATTCCGTTCAATGCTCATTATACAGGATCTGGAGAGGTAGTTGTATGTCCTATTAGTTTAATTAAGTAAAATGTTACTGCCTTTCACTATTTTTATATGATAAAATTTTTACGGACTAGAATTTTAGAATTTTTTATAAAAACTAGTTAGTTAACGTTAAAATTAATAAGTAGTACAACTTATCCCATAATATGTTTATGTTCCTATCTAGTATTTAGAAAAAAGATGCTTTTAGCTTATAATGATAGTTTTTTTCATTATAAAAATGATTTAGCTTTCAAAACCAGTGATAAGCAGAGAAAAAATAATCTGATTATATTTTTTATTTATATTTTGGGCATAGTCGTTTTGTTCTTTGTTTTTAATACCTTTGAATAAAAATGTTTCTTGGATATCCCTTTTCAACTTTTATTTTATTTACTGTGGACAACTGATCCTGTCTTGAATTTGGTAATTAAAAGTTAAGTGTTCTGACATACCATTTACACATCGGTGGGTTAGGTAGTGTTCGGATTTTGGATTCTTTGGCAATTAAAAAAAAACTAAGACACATAGTTTATTTCAGCTAAAACGTGAAACCTAAATACGTCTTAAGAATAATAACAGTGTTTTTTTAAGCTACATATTTGTTATAGCTTTTTTATTTGCTAATGAAGCCTCCTTGTAATCATTCATCTAACTGAATGTCAATAAATAGTCTTTTTAGAAAGATCAACACATATTTGCAACAGCCAAATTTTCTTTTTTTTATTTAAGTCATCACCAACACAAACAGGAAACATTGAACAGGCTTGAGCAAATAAAATTTATTTGATTCAAATAAAAGAAATTATTTCGTACAAATAACCAAAACATTGGTTTAAATAACCGACCTATTTAAATTAAAATACAAAGTTTTTGGAACAAATATACCACAGATTTCAATCAAAACACAAAGGTTTTAGAACATATATATGTTATATTTGTTCCAAAAGCTTTGTGTTTTAATTTAATTAGACCGGGTATTTAAACCAATGTCTTGGGTATTTGTACGAAATAATTTCTCGTATTTGAATCAAAATAATTTTATTTGTTTTCAAGTTATTTTTGTTTGATGTGAACAACTATTATAAAATCATATTGTTTGTTCGCAATAAATATTTATTTCGAACAAAGAAAATCATAAAAATAAATCAAAAATATTATTTTTTATTCAAACAAATATTTGTTTGGCCATTATCAAACAAATATTTGCTTGAATAAACTCCATTTTTATTTGGATCAAATAATTTTTTTTTCAGTGTACCGATTAAAATATTTCTTACGGTAGGTAATCATCCAGACATGACAGTTTTTATATCATAACTCAAAGGGCTCTCCCTTCCCCCATTAACGCTACATGCACTCTCGTTTGTTAATCAAATCATAGCTGGAAGAGCTTTGGAAAATACTGTAAACACCTAAAAAATTTGTAATAGAGCACTCAACCTAACTAGGCTCAAGGATTTCACTGACCCTAATCCGAACGGTGGTGGACAGACCACTGGACCTAACTAACCCATATTAATAAAATGGGTGGGCAAATCGCTTCTAATGAAAGAAACACCCGCTTTAAATGATATATTGCAACAGCGAATTCGTTTCTAATACATTTTGTAGCTGCATTAAATCAAATATCAACTGTCCAGACCTCTGTGGAACTTGCCATGGCATCTTCCCCACCAAGTATGCTTTGTAATTTCGCATCTCTTAGTATATAGCCCAGATGGGATAACTTTCCGTTATTGGTGCATTTTTTATTATGCTTCAACAATACCAGATTTGAAATTTTTAGTATGTTAATTAGAGATACGAGGGATACTAATTATATAGATTGCCAATGAATCTGGAAATACCTATTTGTTCCATTTCAAATTGGAGGAAGGTTGAAGAAAAAAGGGCGAACTGGCGTAAAGAAGAATCTTGAGGTTGCCTAACCTGCGAAACTGATGTTACTATTACACTTCGTGAGAACGAATCAGACATCTGGAAACTAGGAACTTCCGTAGTTATCGGTATACGAGTCTGTATACTATTCGTATTGCTCTACAAACTGAAGGTAGTGTATGGTGTTATATCGAGGTAATTAATGAAAAATCAATTAGAATACCTATTTGAACATCTAAATACTGTAATGTAGACTCGAGTCGTATTATTATTTGCCTTACTAATCGAGTCTCTCAATTTATTCTCAAAACAAGATAGAGGTCTTGATTGATAAGTGTACTACCTATTTCAGTCCGTGCGATCTCACGAGGAGCCAAGTGAACGCCATTCTCGATTAATAAATGTAAAAATCTAAGCAAATTATTTATTCATTCGCTATTAAAACGACTATGCAAGAAGGCCGATTGTTGTCTTGTACGCCATTATTTCAGTCATGAATTCCTAATAGTTTCCTTCTGGCCACCCGACCACACATCCGGTGGTGAATGTTTCATGCCGAACCGACCAAGATAAGAACTGACGGCCTGGCGCGATTTTATTGTCTTATTTACGTTATCCACTTGAAATTAGAATGCAGAAAATGTGCTAGGAGACATAAATTTTATTTACACTTCAATGGTGCAAAGGCGAAAGATGCCGACAGATGCCCGTTCCATTACAATATGATTCAATGATAAATTAAAATATATTAACAGCAATTAGTAAAAACCTTGTTATTTAGAGATAACTTAAACATTACAAAACTAATGTTAGAAGCCTTAAAAAGGATAAAGACAAATTAATTATTCAATGAATTATCACATAACTAGTTCAGCATAATAAAAAACCTTGGTTGCTAATCTTTTACATCTTCTGGATCTGAGATACAATGCGATGAATAGTTAGTTCTAGGCTATATTTAATTGTGAAATTTTTAGCTCCCGGGAACATTAGTTTCGTGACGTCTAGGATATAATGAACAGTAGACGTTGCCTGGACCACATCACAGGGCTTCAGAGTTGCGCGCGCATCACATTGTTGACATCTCTATGGTACAGCGAATTGCCTTTAAAACTGGTCTCGTAGCCCAGTGGTCAGATGCTGTGCTTGTGATACGGCAGCTCGGGTTCGACTCCCGTCGATGTTTTTCCATTTTTTTCAACTGTTTCTTTTTTTAAATTTAAGTTAGTTTTGTCTGGTTGCGCCCCAGAGCGAGCGGAGGACATTGCATGAAGTGAAAATGTAAAAATACAAATGTAAACATAAACAACGCATGTGATTGTCAACAATGTGATGCGCGCGCAAGTCTGAAGCCCTGTGATGTGATCCGAGCAACGTCTTGTTGTAAGTAACATGGGTTTTTATATGTTTTAATTAATGATTACCCCTTGGAGACGAAACGTCGGATTCCAAACTGGATATCATCACTGGGTAGAGCGGAAAAAGTGGCAATGCAAAAGTGCAATTCAATTTGAAATTCGTTTTGAAATAAGCTCATGAAAAAAATAAACCGATTTTTCACTATTTTGGTTTTTTTTCCGGATATCTCCGGAAATACTCGAAATTTTAAAACTTTCTAAACGGCATATTGTTAGGCATCTAAATGCGCAATATTGCCCTAATTTGTCCGACACTATATCTCTTACGGTTTTCGAGTTCCCCGTACATACTCGAATTCGGGCCACCCTGTACAAGAATGATTTGTCGAGAAGTTTCAGGGGGTTGTGTTTTAATATAGGGAATTATTCCAGGATACTGGGTTGGTGGAAAAGCTAAAAAAGAACAGGACACTCTTTGACGATGATGATGCAACTACAGTTGTCTTGCAGTCTGTTATAGATAACCCTCTTCTATCATTAGTGAAACGAGCTCAAAATTTGCAGAGAGAAAAAAGTTAGATTAAAAAAAAATAAAAGCAAATAACTTTTGCTCATTCAGCATGCATGGGTACCATGCAAAACGATTAGATTTTTGTTTGTTAGTACGAAACAAAATTTTAAATGAAAACAACCAATTTTACAGACATACTTATTAGTTTCCGACGAATCAGCTTTTTGCACAAATGGTACGTTACTTGGCTTCACAACACATAAGATATCCAGTATTCCTACAGGCTGAAAATATTTACAAAACTGAACGTCTGGTGCGGCATTTCATATTATGGGACAATGGGACCATTTTTTTAAAGTGTGTATGGTGATGTTGGAAACTTTTCTTTCGGACAAGTTAGATAAGCTGCCATTACAGTATAGAGGTCAAATGTACTTTCAACAAGCCGACTGCCCGGCATATTGTGCACGAGAAATTACAGAGTGGCTTAACAATAAACTTCGAGATCGTTGGATTGGCCGAAATGGCAGAATTGTGTGGCCGGCAAGAAGTTCGGAACTCATTTGAAGATCGTTTCAACCTCCCATTGAAAATGATATGGACATTTTAAGACAGATAATATCACAGTCAGTTCAAGTGATTTCACTTGAGCTGATAAGAAATTATAATCACATTAGACTACATACAGTTTGAGAAATGTGTTGAATACGGGGGAGTGTGTTTGAATAAATAATAATTTTAATTTTGACTTGTTTATAAACTATTTTGGAATAGTGGAATTTTGTATGTAAGCTTTGGACAGAATTTGATTCACTTTATTTGCATTTTGCTCCAAAATGTGAAATAAAAATAGTTTACTCTTAATAGTTAGTATTTCATGAGTTCGTAGATTTTAAGCACCGTGTACAAAAAGTTCAAAATTCTCTTCGTAGATCATACTTCTTTGCGAAGCAGGAACTTTTATCAAAAATACTTTTGGCCGAAAATCGAAAATTTTGGTCCATTTGCCTCTTCAGTTCTCTATCCGTGGATATACCTACTATATACTCACAACACCTTCTAGACCTTCTGAAACAAAAAAAAATCAGATGCCAATATGGCCACCCCCATTGGGAACGAAACTAAATGCATTAAAGGATATATTTCGAGTTTTTAATATAAAATATGTTTAAAATTGTGAAATTTGTGCATTTGCAGTGAACAATTTATATAAAGCAGGTAATTTATGTTGTTAATTGCAAAGGACATTGCCCCGTGTTCGTGAAAATAGACTCTTAACCCTACTAGAATACACTATATTTCCTATTTTTATTCATTATATAATTAAATACTTATAGTTTATAGTTAGGGACTGATTTCTCTGGTACAAGGTGTGTTTCCACAAATATCTATTATAATTTCAGAGCTGATAATACCTAATAATAGCGAAAATAACTGAAATTTTAATACTCACATACTATCTACCTGAAGTAAACAAACAAGCCCTTAAAGCTTTTATTTTGTGGTTTATAATAATAATGCCTATTTACCTTACTTTGACTGCCTTTGGACTCTACATATAATAAGCTTTAGGTAATCAGCGATATTTTTTAGGCTATAGCCAGACAATATCAGAGGTTTGATTTTAATACATCAGTTTTATTTTCTATTTGTAGCATTATTGAATATTGGTTACGAGTTGTAGGGTGGTTTTAGGTACGTGTTGTAATAATTAAAGCTTTGGTTTAAGTTCGGACGCTTAGTTGAGAACATTAGCTTTTAAATAATTGTGTATAATAGTGTTGAGTGAATTGAAAACATGGTGTTAACCTGTTGTGTTCCCAAAATGTAAAGAGAATTATAAAAACCCAAACTAACCCAAAGTGGCAATTTTTCATTTCCAAAAGAAGTGTATTGAGGCAGCAGTGGGTAAGTCCAAATAAGAGGAAAAAATCATTTGTTCCAACCAAGAATACTCGGGTGTTTTGTTTTTCTATTTTTATAGGCAGTGAAGAATAGTCATACACTTTTTAGAGGCTGTGCCTAACATTACGTGCACGACATATTATATTAATTAATTGTGTGATTTTTCTATTTTTTACCTAAAAAATTATTTGCAATTCCTGCTTGCTTTACCCCTAGGGTGGTTGTATTGTATTCAATGAACGCCTTGAACTTATCACTAGGCTTTGCTAGAACCTACAGATTCATCAGTAAGGGTGGGCACATTTTGGCTAACGAATATGAATATTAATAATTTTCTACATAAAAATGTTATTATTGTAAAATAATGGCAAACCAACAGTTTTCGAAAAAATTCGCTTCAAAAAATTAGTGCAAACATATTTACTAAACGCTTCCTAACAAAGGGATGTTCTAATCGACTTGCTTACTCATTGCTTACGTAAAAGCTGTTCTAAATTTAAATTATAATTATTAGCAAAAATAAACGAAAATGTGATCATTTATCACTTATATTAATGAACTTCATGAAAAAATATCTCCATATTTTTTATATTAAACATTTGTATTCATTATTTATAGTAGTAATTAAAATAATTTAAATCTCAATTATTTAATCAAAAATACTTGAAGACCCGTGGTTCTGTAAACGCCTTCCAAATGAAAAATCGCTAGTTTGGATTTTAAGATTATTAAAGATTATTTAAGATTTTAATCTTAACTTTGGAATATTCATGTGTAAATAGAGAATATCGACTTTTTTCAACAGCTGGTAAATACTTCTAATATTAGTGCAAATAATCATAAACTTAACATTCCGCATATAATTATCAAAATCAAATAGTAAAGTAAGTTTTAATGACGCTAATAACAGCTAACAGACAATTATTTTACAAATCAACATAACCCAAATCTACCTTGAGACCCAGTAGATCATAAAAGCCCATAACGAATCGGTCAACCTCATTCCTCACCCGTAAAAAATTATACGGCCCTGTTATTGTCGATCTTCACTTGAACACACCTGATGAAGATCGTCTTTGTAACGGTCTTAGATGCCTGCGGCCTTAGTCATCTTCGTTTCGCATTCACGGGCATAACGAGTGCTTCTTGACGAGCATGTCTGCAATTGAATTTTTCAGACTTTATTTCCAACTTTTTATGTGGCTAAGACATCAGCATGGCTCATTAGTATGCAGGTCACAGGGACAACGGACAATAACATTTGCTAGTTTTGAAGATTTCAGCGAAATGAAGGAAAAATCTCAATGCCGAATGGTATTCTGAATAACTAACTCAAGCTTAAAATCGTATATGGTAATTCACTAACAAGAGGATTAGGCACCTATTTTTGCCACTAATATGCTGAAAATGTTCAAATGCAATAATAAATTATCCACTTCTTGGCTGGGAAAAAACGGCAAGTTAAAAAATTAGAAATTTCAGAAAATAGAAAATCAATACTCACAATCTCAAAGCCAAAGCTTTTTGAAAATTTGTGTATCAATAACGTTTGAAATTGAAATTTAAGTAAGAAATGTAAGCAAAATGTTTTAAAACTGGCTTTTGCAAAATTTGAAAGGAAAAATTAGAAAATACACGTAAATGATGAAAAAGGATCGATATCAAGCTTAAATTAACACTATTGTAGTGCTTTTGCAATAACACAAATACTTGTTTTTTGCTCTTTTTAACTATTTTATTAATAGCTCAAAATGATTTCCATTTTGTTCTAAACAGAAATAAAGTCGATTTTCAAATCTCTCCCTAACTTTCTGAAAAAGGTCTGGAATGCTTCGACCAGTATCAATTATCATCCGAGAGGAGTCGGCTGGGTTTTGTAAACTATAGTGATTTAATATAATCCCATAAAAGAAGTCCCTACGAGTAAAGTCAGGTGATCGTGGCGGCCACTCAATTGTTCCTCTTCTGTCAATCCACTGGTTTGGATAATTTTAGTCCAACCACTCTCTTGCCACAACAGCATAGTGTGATGGGGGGTGCATCATCTTGCTGAAAATAGAAGATATTCGTTCAAATTTAGATCGCCTTGTAACTAACCCAAGCAAATGGTTTTTTTTTTGTAAATTTGGTTGTTACCGTAATTCTACCTGTCATGGTTTCACAAAATTGAATTTCCCTGCCTGGATCATCGTCGCCAAGTTCTTGCAAAATTTTCATTTTGTAAGGGTGAAATTTATGCATTTTCACAAGGATTTTAATTACTTTCGTAACAGATTCTCTGGATACGCGAGTAGCTGCTAAATGATGCGTTAACACCTTTGCATTTATAGAAACTTGGCCAATAACCTCAATCTGCATACCTTCATTGAAAACTCTAGGTTGTTCTCGTTTTTATTGCTAACGGAACCACTTTCTGGAAATTTTGAAACCATATCTCTTATGTAAACGTGGCTGAAGGTTTGCTCAGATCCATTTGGTTAAATGCAATGCTAGTTCTCAAATAGTACATACTTTAAGCACCATAAAGAAAAATCATTTCTATTTGTTCTTCCATATATATAATACCTACATCATTTCCGAATTAAAATAAATGCATAGAAATAAATACAGACACAAGTGATGAAAACTGCAGGAACGTTAAATTTTAAATGATTTAAAACATGCAAATTTTATTGAAAAAAAAACCTAATATTTGCGGTATTCGAAAAAATAGAGAATTTTAGCACTACAAGATCCCTTCAGATGCTGGGATTTGTCAAGCACTGTGCGAAATATATTCTTTATATCCAGTCCATTAAATTATTGTTCTGTTCTTTGGAGGGACCCCATTTCGATTACTGATCATGTGTCTGGTCCTCTCACTATGGTGTCCACATTCAGGCTATCGAAAGAGTTCAACACAAATTCTTAAGGTTTGTTTCTTTTAGGGAACAGTGGATATCAATAACTCTAGCATTGAAAGTTCACTCAATATGGCTGTCCTTCAGATCAGACGTATGCACAAGGATCTCACCTTGTTTTACAATCTGCTGCACTCTCACAGTTTTAGTCCTGAGCTATTGGGAAAAATTAATATCCATGCCCCTTCTAGGCTAACAAGGCTAATTCAGCCCTTCCAAATTATGCCCGATCGTACTAACTAGGGATATAATTCTTACCTATCTAGATCAGCTATTTAATTGTTACAATTGTTGCTTTTTTTTCTGATTTGTTTGCTTTGATTGACTTATTTTGTGATATGGATATATGGGTAATTGCTACATGCTATTTTTCTATCATTGTTTCAACAATTTTCAACTTTTTCTTCCTTCTTTTTTGTCTAGGTCAGGTTTTAAAACTTGCTTAAAAACCATATATTTCCAACTATTCTATGATTAACGCAATCGAAAGCCTGCGATGCTGCAGGCAGAGTTAAGAGAATATTTCATCATTTTGCTTGATTCCTTGAAACCCAAATTGCGCAATGATTAATATAATCTTGTGTTTTAGAAAAAATGCTTCCCTTCGTGTTTAATTAACTTTTCAATTTTCTTAGCTAATGTTGATTGCAAGGCAACTGGACAATAATTCGCTAAACATTTATGGTCACCACCCTTGTCAAGTGGAACCAACACTGCTGATTTCAAGCTTGTTGAAAATACGTCATTAATGAAAGAAACAGAAATAAATATCCTAATTACATTTTGCGGATACGGTTTATTGAGCAAGTCCTATAAATTATGTACCTATTCATGCAATTTAATGGGACACGGGCGAAGAAAAATACAGTTTAGCATAAAACATCAAAAAAATATCTAAAACATCCATGATTTTCGTTCCAGCCTCAACTGCCATCTGAGTAGCGAGCGTTCGCATAAATATACATACCTACGAGGTACTACTACCGAGAATAGTACTCAATGCGTGTCAGAATCAACCAAGTTTTAAACGGTATGTGAATCTAGGTAGCCAAAGGAAAATTCCTTCGTAAGACAAATTATATACGGAGGTATTATACATTCTTTTTAACGGCAAAACAAGTAGGTCTGTAACACACCTTTATGTAATTACAAGCATTGTTGTTGTGCAGCCGGTAGTACCGAAGTGATAGTGCCGGAGAACGTCCTTGCGCGGCCATGATGACGGATTCCACCTCCTTCTGCTTCTTGAAACTTGTCTCTCGACCGGCGAAACGATGGAAAAAAAGAGTATTATGGTAACGGTTATTTGTTAACTATACCTACAGTCCCATAAAGGGGCCTAGCCTAGTTTTAAAGATCAAAATAAATAAAATTATGAAAGGTTCGCAAGACGGTTTGTTGCCTATACCGAGACTTGTTACACCTAGTCTGTTAATGCCAGATGAATTACCGCATTTAAAATGTTAAGCGTGTAAAAATGAATAAACATTAAATTAAATAATAATTATTTAATATTATACAGGCAATTCTTATCTCAGAGGATTCCGTTAAAAATTGTGTACACTGGAGCAGTTCATTCTAAAGGAATTCTCAAAGAACCCTATCGAATACACAAATATGTCCAACTGAATTAGTACCTATACCAGGTTAGTAAAAATTACTGGAAAGCTTAATTATGATCAAATATTTTTAACGGCCAAACAGGCCAAACTTCACAAAAATGAACCGCAAGCGAAAGATACGCTTTGTGCATAACTTTAACACCAGTTTCATTGGTAGCAAACCATGTTGGTACGAAACTTGAAACTCATGCATTTTAAACGTCAAAGTTAAAACTGTAAGTGTGGCTAAGGTTCGGTAATGACAAATTCATGGAGCTAACGTAGAAGCTTCTCAGCTTTTCCGCTATAATCTGAACAACATTCGTCCATCCAATAATATATGTTCATCATGGAGAAGGAAAGAAAATCATGTACATCTTTTTCTTTAATGCTTTGGTCACGTATTTCAATAACCAAGTCAAAACTCCACTTATACTGGGAATAATTATAATCAAAGCTCTAAGCTAAGGTATTCTACAAATCGGTAACAACTTGCATGTGGTGATCCTCACTTGCTGGAAGCAGTGGTTACCAAATTAAGATACCACATGCAGAATGGTTGCACTGAGGTAATGATCGATAACACACTCTCCAAACATCAGAATGTACCTTGGAATGTACAAAGAATAATGGAGAAAAAATGGCACTATGAGTACCCCAGATAAAAGGAACTTCTCAGAAAATAAGAAAGATCGCTTCTGCATGGAAGACAGCTCACGTGGTGCCTGTATCTAAGTGTACGCGCCCCACAATTTCATCTGAGTTTAGGCCAATAAGGCCTTTACTAACTCCGTGGAAAGTATTAGAAACAATAATTGTTGCTGACCAGTTAAATACATATTTAGCTTCTAATAACCAACCATGGTACCGCAATAGCTTTGATGAAAGTCACGAATGACATATTTGGAGCTTGCGATGGCGGTCAAAATACCCGTCTTGTCTTGATGGATTACAACAAGACTTTCGACATCATTGATTACAAAACACTTTTTTTTTTCAACTTTGACATTTTGAACTTGGTGATAATGCTTTGAATTTTTTTTAGGGATTACTTTGCAGATAGAAAACAGAGAGTTGTTTTCTATCTTTTCTCTAAACACAGTAGATTTTTGCAGATATTTGAATCATTGCAAATCTCACCAGTATGTCGACGATACCTAAGTGTAAAATCTGATCTGGACTTAGCAACTAGAGGATTGATCAGGGTCTTGAGACTATGGCTGTGGTATCAATTGCTCACTGCTTATTCCTAAATGCATAGAGGACACAGATAATGCCCTTTGGAAAGGATTGGCTTTCTCTATGAATTCAAATTTTAAATTTAAAGTTACTGATGGTGTGCTTTTAATTCTACCTGAAATATCAAGGAATCTTGGCTTATATATCGATGCTGATTTTGATATTCAATTCCCATGTCAAAAGACTAATAGTAAATAATTTCTATATACAAAAAAAATCCGCAAGCCATACGACTAACGCTTTTTGAGACACGGCCGAGTCACTCTTAGTAGAGTAGACTTACAAAGACCAAGCTGCAGTAGAGGCGGAACCTTCCCCAAAATTGGACTAAAAAACAACCTTACAATGTGAGAAATATATATAGATATCGGAAAACATGCATGATGATCAACCAAACATCTTGAAATTTAATGGTCTACGGAATACTACACATAGGTCAAAACTGGCCAAGGAGCAGGAAGCTTAAAGAGTAAACTTCAATACAGCAAAAAATAATTTAGTAAACCGAGTATAGAGATGTGTGACATAAGAAAACCATCACTACTTCGCGTAGTACTATTCTTAAGCTTTCATAGGTACTTAGCTTACGAAATTCGCTCTCGACTAAATACACGAACATGAGAGTACTGAGAGTAAGTATTATTATTATGAAATTATTAGGTAAAGACCCTATTAATAAAACTAAAAAATATTTTAAAAGCGCTAATAAATATGCTTTTCGATAAGCATATGGAGGTTGACTCCACATGCTTATCGAAAAAGCATGTTTTCGTCAAAAGAGAAATCCTTAGCCTATCGCCCTCACATTAAAATCATATCTAAAGTTTAACCAGAAGTAACTTTGCTATGGTTACGGGTGAAAGTGATCGTAAAACGTTTATCAGCGTTTATAAATAAATAAAAAAGTTGTTATTGCGCAAATCCTCTATCTCCTGGTAAAATGTTAAATTTAAACTGATGGTCCTAAATATGTTAAAATAAAACATAACTAACGCGACTAGTGGTATAAATGGAAATATGTCTATGGAAATATTGGAAACTTCCGAGGACCAAAGGGAAATATTGGAAATATTCTTAAATAAAAATGTTGCTATTTCCGTGTACTTTAATTTAAAAGAATCATCACGATAGTAGCTACTTAGTAGGCACAAATTACAAAATACATTAGACAAACATCAAATTTTGTATGAATTATTAAGAGAAAAACAAAATGAAAACACAAATAATGTAGAAACGAAAGCAGATACCATTTATTTCTGATTGTCAATTTAACTTTATTTATAGAATGGTTTTAGCACCAAATTCAGTTTACACGACTTAGCTGTAGCCAAAAGTCAGTACAAATGAATTATTTAAAAATCTGTAAAAAAATGGATCTAAGTCGAGGAAGTATTTTGGCTTCAAATTACAGATTTACTTGACATTTTTCAACTCATTTGTGCCATTTTATTTGACGTTAAGGCGTTTAGTAAGTATCAAAAAGTGACCCGGAAAAATCCTCACACCATCATTCAAAGTTGGCCGATATATATCATCATAATATATATATTTTGATATTTAGAGAACAATAAATATCAGTTTAGTTGATTTATATTCATTATGTACAAATATTTTGAGATGGTACTAAAAATTCAATATGACAACACTGTTGTGAGGTTTTTTTTTCAAATCGATCTAATCAGCATATTTCTTAGAGTTTGATACTGATTCAGAAATTAATATTTCAATAATTATTACTTTCAGATTAAAAAAAAAAACGATTTCATGATAGCACTCATAATATTGCTAATTTTTTAGTTCATGTTGTTATTTGCTAAAAAAATAAATTGTCATCCGGCCATTACATTCTGCTTCAGAGTTACTTAATCTAAAATCACAAGGGATAAGTAAAGTTTAATGAAACACAAGTACTTTTAGTCATTGAACGTGTACGTCACAATGGAAAAAGGTAAGTTTAATTTAAAATGGAAGGACCTTATTGACTACACTGAAGGTTAGTTGCAGAAGCGGTAAATTGTTTATTTGGAACAGCATCCTTCACAGCCCGTGGTGTCCTGGTGGAAAGAACTTTGTTTAACACATTCATTACAAAAAGTGACGTCAGGTATTTTGATGAAGCAATTTTTATCGGCAGCCACAAAGCGGTGAGTTCACAAGGTCCAGATACAATTTAAAAAAATACTTCACGGTCGTGATAAGAATGGAAAAAGAACATCACTTGCATTCTCACATTGCAGCAAAGTGCCATAAAATGGTATACAGATGGGTCAAAAACTGAACAGGGGACCGGAGCCGGAGAATTTGGGCCAGGAACAAAATTCTCTGGAGAAATGGGAAAACACCCGGCTATATTCCAGACGAAAATTAACGCCATAGGAAGATGAATGCAGTTCAACCTCGATAGAAACTATAGGAAGAAAGAAATTGTCATCTTCTCAGGCAGTCAAGAAGCCATCAAAGCGCTGAGCTCACCAAAACTCCGCTCCAGAACGGTATGGGAATGCCTAGATATGCTAAATGAACTTTGAAAGAAGAGCGAACCAAATGGGTTAATCTATGGGAACGTCTTCCAGGGTTAAGGCAAGCAATCCAGGGCCCCCTCATCACGGAAGATCAAAAAACCTTATAACACTGTGAGTAAGAACAATCTCTGCACCGGCCTTCTCATGGGTCACTGCCGGTTGAGAACGCACCTGGAGAGAATAAAATTTGAAAAAGAATACAGTTACCGGTTCTGTGAGGAAGAGGAGGAAACCCCCAAACACCTCACGGAGTGCGAATCGGCCACGAACAGGCGAATAAGCACTGAAGCTGGATTAGGTACTCTGATTGAGAATCACATCAACGGGAGCACCAATGAAGGGGTATACAGTAGATCTATACAGGTCGAAGTGTACTAATACCCGTCAAGATTAGTCAAGGTTCCCTACTCAAAAAAAATCAACAGGCTAACCAATATCAACGCAGCCAAATTATTCAGTGAGTTACACAAAAAGAAAATTTACTTAAAGATCAATTTTTAATTTTGAAGAAATTAAATAACATTGTCAAAGAGTTTATTATTAATGAAGATACATAACAGATAAGTGAGGAAATTGACTATCAGGACGAGAATAGTGATGATAATAATGGCGATGAGCCAAGTAATGAAATCAGTTTTGTTAATTCAAAAGAGAACAAGTTCAACAAATGATGAAGATAATATGTGGCCCTCTCTTTCTTGATTTGCGACTCGACTTGCATTCATTTTTATATGCTTAATTTTGCTACATATTTTTTAATTTCTTTAATATATATTTCCAATATTTCCATATATTGGCAATATTATCAAAATTTCCTAAAATACGTTCGGACTTATTTCCACTGAATATATTTTCGGAAATTAAACACTAAACACTAAAAACGACTATCCATTATTGATTTCAAGGTATTATTGGCAACGAAATCATTTTATCAAAAATTACCTGCCCACACTGTACAAGTGTACTAAAACAATGCAATAGCAGTAACTTTTTCTTTCTAACGATCTCCTTTTTCGGCGAAAAAATTAATTATCTGTTGACCTATGCGACCAAGCCTCGCCCTAATGCATCGCATGTAAATCGCAATATTAAAATTAAAACGCATATCAATGAATTTTTTTCATTGCAACTGCACTCCACTTATGGATAACCTTACCAAATAAGCCTAGCAACGTTTAGCATTGACAATAGATGGTTAGTCGCTATTAAGAAAAAACTAATTTTGGAATTGGACATTGTTTGCATTTTGCCGACAGGTTGGTGGTATTGCATTTTTGCATTGGCATATGACCGTGATTTTTTCTAATGTGTGTCGGAACTTTTATAATGCAATGTGGGATCGTAAATTTTGTTCACCAGACATCGGATGGCAATGAATATACAACAGATTTATAAAAAAAAATGTCTTGTTTGTAGTAGACTACTACTATGGCGGAAGTATTGGTGAGCATAGGCATGTATTGTTTCAATGCAAGAGAGTAGGTAAATTGAAAGTCTAACTTTACTTAGTTCAAAAATATAGCACTTACAAATTTTGCTTAAACTTGTAAAGGCATGTCATGCATTACTAATTTAAGACAGAAATTATTAAAAAATGGTAATTCCAAAATTACGGGCAATTCTGCATGAACGTGTTGTAGGTACTTAAACTGCGGATTTCAAGCAACAACAAAAATTACCGCATAACGTTTTTAAAGACAAAACGCATGAATGCACAATTATCTGGCAGCTAAATTTACATTTGAATTAACTCTGCATCCGCACTGTGTTTGTTTCTAATTATGTTACAATTAGGGAGTATATCCGACAGTTAACAAGTGAAAATTGTAGCGTTTTCTTGATAGTGGCTGGCAAAACGTTATTGTTCTCTAGATTTGACAAAATTAAATTGTTCTGCAACAGTCAGTATCAGTATCAGAAGAGGTGGCCCCTAGCGGGTCATGCAATCAAATCACCACTTGGGCCCGTTGTGCCCCCAGTCCCCATTAGAGATCCTCCAGGATGCCGGTCTTCCTTAACAAAGCCGCTGCGGCGTCTCCTTCAGACAAAAAAACGACACACTGAACCTGGCTCGATCAGCGTCAAGTCAAAGATTCTGAATCTTGCCCACACAAAGGCGGGGCATTCCGTAAGTAGATGGTTGGGGTCTCATCGTCCTCCATGTACCCTCTGCCCTCCCCCTCCCCTGTAATTCTCAGCAGAATCAGGTGACATTTAAGCCTACCGTGCCCTGCATTCCTTTCTTCGTAGACCCATCAACCTCCCTGGTAAGACTCTTAGTGATATAATCGAATTTTCTAAGCCGAAAGGCTTAAGAAGGAGAAATTGGCACTAAGCCGAGGGTAACTAGGAATGGCAAAGGCCGAAATTGTAAATATACCGAGAAATTGGCACTTAGCCGAACGTAATTAGAAATGGCAGGGCCGAAATGGTAAAAACCGAGAAATTGGCATTAAGCCGAAAGTAATTATAGGGAGGATAGCCACGTGCACCCAGCGAGTCTGTGGAAGGTAACTTAAAGACTGACTTTTTTTAAGGGATGAGGTGAGTGGTGAGCGCTAAGGTCGGTGAGCGTATGGAATTAAGTGGGGTAAGCGCTTATTGTGATTGGATCATTCTAGAGACCATGTTTGAAAGTGGGTCCTTCTAGATAATCCGTTACTAGATTATTGGAGTGGAAAGGGTGAATTTCGGTTAAGAGAGCGGTAAGTATTAATCTTTTCGATCGGAAACTGACAAAGGTTTTTATGCGAGTTGCGAGTTATATTTTCTTGGAAACTATTTGTGGCTGATTTTGCCGATCTGTCCGTTACGGGTGGAGCTCTTTGATAGTTTAACGGTTATAATTTCTAGGAAAAATGCATCGTGCTCTAAGCATATTTTTATGCTTTTTATTCTTTTAATTTAAATAGGAGTTGAATAGTATTTTATTTGGCAGTTAAAAGGACAAATAATATAGTCAGAGTGCAAGATATAAATATTGTATATCACCTGTTGTGACTCGTTTCACAACAGCCGTAATATAAGGTAAGTATATTATGGTCTTTTTCACCTGTTTTCGAAGTGCAAAGAATTTTTACATTTTCACCTCATGCAATATCCTCCGCTCGAGCCGAGATGACACCAAGCCCTGTGCTGGAACGCAGTATATTTAGTGCGATGTGCTGACGCGGAGTAGATCGGAGATTTTTAAAGCTGACGTATTACGGTGGACGTGTCTTGTGCTAGCGTATTAGTAAAATCGCCGCCGGGAGAAACATGGCGCAGGCGCGTCATTGTGGCCGTACATCTCTCTCTCTCTCTATCTCTCTCTCTCTCTCTTTTTGTGACCAGGCGTGTCCCAATTTTTAGTTATTCGATAATGGAGATGTTTGTTCGGTGGGCCGTCCATGGTATTCGTAGCATCCGTCGATATATCCACATTTCCAAGGCGCTTATTCTCTGTTTATCACCCTCCTTCAGAGTCCAGGTTTCGGAGCCATACATGGCAATAGGGAAGATGAGGGAATTCGCAATGCGCAGTTTATTGTTTCGGGTGATTGTTGTAGCCCTCCATATTTCAGTCAAATTTGTTGTTGCGTTCCTCGCCGTTGCCATCCTGCGTCTAATCTCAGCCTCGCATCCTCCAGAGTTTGTTATCATGGAACCTAAGTAATTGAACTGGCTTACAACCTCGTATCCAGCCACGGTTTGAACACCAGGTTGATTGTTATGAAGGCGGTCTACAATCATCGTCTTGGTTTTTTTGTTTGTTTAATTCCAAGCCATATTATTCGCTAATAGAGCACAATCTAGCCATAATCTCCTTTAGTTCCTCTTTGCTGGCAGCGATGATCACGGTATCATCCGCGTATCTCAGGTTATTTATCCTCTTGCCTCCCACTGATATTCCACCGTTCCATTCTTCCATTACTCTACGCATAATATATTCTGTGTAGGTATTAAATAGAATTGGCGAGAGTATGCATCTCTGTCTCACTCCTGCGTTGGATTTGAAACTACTCGATAGCGTGTTATTAGCTCTGATTTTAGCATTGTTGTTCTCATAGAGTCGTTTGACCAAATATATAAGGTGAAGTGGAGTGCCCATTTCTAGAAGGATAGTCCAGAGTTTATTTCATTTTACCTTGTCAAATGCCTTGCGAGTAATCCACGAAACATATGTACATTTCAATGTTGTATTCCCTCGATTTCTCTATGATCTGTGGAAAATTCAGAATCTGTTCTCTAGTGCCCTTTCCGGGGATGAAACCTGTTTGTTCGTCTGATATCTGCGGAAGAAGGAATGGTTTAAGGCGCTCATTGATGATGGTTAGAAGTATTTTACTAGCATGAGGAATCAGGGCGATTGTTCTGTAATTACCGCATTCCAGGGGTGATCCTTTTTTAAAGATAGGCACAAGGATGGAATTGCACCACTCATCGGGCCATTTGCCGGTATTCCAGATTTGTTTGCATATCATATGCAGTGGGTCTATTCCTGTTTCTACCATTGCATTGATTACCTCTGCGGTGATACCGTCAATTCCTGGAGCCTTGTTGTTCTTAAGCCTTGTTACAGCTCTTTGGACTTCTGTTCTTAGTATGGCAGGTTCCCTGTTT